>VXBW01006452.1:328096-354194 GCA_013400375.1 Thinocorus orbignyianus
CGGCGCTCGCGGTGGCCCCGCCCCTCGCGGACGGAAGTGGGCGGGCCGGGCCGGTCGGTGAGGAGAGGAGGGGGTCTGGCCTGCGCGGCCTCCTGCGCCCCTGCGCACTGCTGGGCCTCCCGGGGCACCGCCAGCCCTCCCGGGGCACCGCCGGGCCGGCCCCTTCCCGCCCCGTGCGCTCCTGGGTCAGGCGGGACAGAGGATGGGACTCCTTTCCCCCCCGCCCGAGCTGAGGGCCTGGCCTGCGGGCCTACCCTCGCCGCTCTGGGCCGCCGCCAGACCCAGCCACCCCGCCGCTGCCCGCTCGCCCTCCCTCTGCCGTGTGTGAGCACCTACTGCCCCCTGCAGCCGCCCGGGGAGGGAGGATTTGGGGTTGGAACGCCAAGGGGAACCCCGCCAGCCCGGCCGAGGCTGGCTGGGTCAGCGGCCGTGGCCCTGCTGTTTTCATGGGGCTTTCTGTCCCTTCTGCCCGCCTGGGCCGCGTTTGTGCTGCCGGTGGGAAAGAGTTATCTCTAAATTTTCAAATCGGCCTGTAGACTCCTTTGAAACTTAAGCAAATAAATCTCGTTGCCCGAGGTTCTTCATAGAATCATAATCATCGAATGATTAGAGTGGGAAGGGACCTTCGAGATCATGGAGTTCCAACCCCCCTGCCCTGGGCAGGGACACCTCCCACCACACCACGTTGCTCCAAGCCCCATCCAGCCTGGCCTTGAACCCCTCCAGGGATGGGGCAGCCACAGCTTCTCTGGGCAACCTGTTCCAGGGCCTCACCACTCTCACAGCAAAGAATTTCTCCTTAAGATCTCACCCAAATCTCTCCTCTTCCAATTTAAAACCCTTCCCCCTTGTCCTGTCACTAGACTTCCTGACAAGAGAGTCCCGCTCCAGCTCTCCTGTAGGCTCCCTGCAGATACATGCTCTGTGCTGAAAAATCCTGTAAGTCTGTGGTTATTACTGGTGTTAATGGTTTGCAAGGAAGTGACGATCAGGTAGCCTGTCCCAGTCTGAGCCAACTTCGGACACTGGCTGCAGTCTCAGTTACCATTTTCCATCTTATGGTTTGGTAGGGCATGTTTGGCCGGGGAGTGGGAGGGAACGGTGTTGTGTGGTTATTTTTTCTTTTGTGTGCAGAAAGGTGAAATGTTAGTCTGTTGAAGTAACACAAACAAGATTTCAAGGCAGGTTGGAATGTATAACTCCTTGAATTGAATCTGCAGGAGTTCATCTGCCCCACCTACTAAGGGGTGACGACAGAGCTTGCCGTGCAATACATTTGAAGAAATGGGGCAAATAATATTGTAAATTTGCCTTCCTCAAACATGCCATGGAAAGGACCAGCCTGGCAGGAAGAGGAGAATCCATGCACTGCTTTCTCCCTTCTCTCCATGGAAAGCAGAAGAGGTGCACTGGGCAGATGTCTCCCTGAAGAACTGCTCCTGGGTTTAGTTCCTAAATCCACCTCAAATGTGTCTGAGGCTGGCAGGGAAAGACAGCTTGTCACAGAGCCTTTCTATCTCGCTAGACCCATCAGACCACAGTGAAGACGTCCCTCACAGGAACACCAGCAGGAAAAGTCTCCATGGTTTGCTTGGTAATTGCCTTACCCAGGGAATGCCTGTCTAGTGCCTTTGAGCAGGGCAACTTGGAGTGAAATAGCCCTCGGTTGCATATTGCTTGGATGCTATGGGAAATTGGTGAATGAGGGAATCTAGCAAGTAGGACAAAATGGATAAAACAGTACTGTGTGCATATGAGAAAATGTATTAAACAGCAATTTTTTGCATATATAAATTTGGCAGTACCTTGAAAAACTTTCCTTTTGCCTTCTGAGGAACAGCAAAAAGGAACTCAGAAGTGCAAGATAAATTCCGTGTCTTGTTCGATCTTTAAACAGCTTTTAAGATGTGCTGAAGTCCACCTGCTGATAGCTGGAGCAGGAAGAGGACTGGGAGGGTGAAATGCTCTGCTTTATCTTTAGTGATAAACTGGAACATAAGGTGGAGGGACTTCTGGGGTTGCTGCAGCCTCCAGCCTTTGCAAATGCTATATTAGATCATTCCTTTCATAAATGTATCAAGTTTCATCTTAAGATCTTTTGCCACCATTATTCCCACCAGGAAGCTGTTCCCAGAACCTTCTTCTGATTTTCATACTAAATATATTTGTGACTGGTTTGTAGCCAATTATTCTTGTGCCAGACTTGGCCTTAAATAGCTCCTACTCTATAGCATTTACCCTTTTTTTACCCTTTATGTGCTTGCAGGCCAGCATGTCCCTTTGGCTGTCCTCTGCCAGTGCTCAGCCAGCTGAGCTCCTCTGCTCTGCTCTCCCTCATTTCAGCAGTGTCTTTCTGCTCCAGTTTCATTATTTATTTCTCTTTGATATAGACAACCAGAATGGCATGCAGTGTTCCCAAGGGTGTCTTGCCAGCATCAAGGACAATGGTATTAATCCCTTCCAAACTCTGCTGGGAACATTGCTCCCAAGACCTCTCAGGGCCTTGTTTTCGTGATCACACATTGGCAGCTCACAGTTATTTTGGGATCAGCTTGCGTGTGTGTGCAGCAGGATTGTACTGTTCCTTTGCCAAACTTCAAATGTATGAAACAAACCCATGAAACCTACGTTTAGGCCTCGGACTTGGAAGTTATCCATACACAAATACAGATGTGGCTAGCGGATCAAGCCCCTCACAGAGTAGTAGGGGTTGGAGGGGACCCTCAGAGACCAGCTAGTCCAAGCCCCAGGGCTGCCAGAGCAGGGTCACCCAGAGCAGGTTGCACAGGAAGGCATCCAGGCAGGTTTAATATCTCCAAAGAAGATAGTTAATAAAATCCAATGGGATTATTTAATGAATGTCACATTTAAAATAAATTATACGTTTTGCTGAGGTGTTTCTTTTCTATGATGGCTGTGATCCTGACAACTTGGGCCCTGGTGCTGGATGCCTGAGCCCTTCCCTTCCTCCCGAAGCCATGAGCTCTTGGTGTCTGACATTTGCTGTCCAGTGCTGGGAGAGCACAGCTTCCTCCTGGTAGAATTGCCTGAGTATAATCCCTGCATATTGGTGTTGGGATCAATATGAGTTCTTTGGTGTTACTAATGTTCATTATTTAGTCTTATTTTATCAAATCAGTTTATACGCCAACCCTCAGGTTTTCTTGTTTATTCCCCATTCCCTTTCCTGGGTGGGAAGGGGTCATGGGGTGAGAGAATAATTGTCTAAGGGACAGTAAATCGTTGTGGATTCCTCAAAGCCTAACAGTAAGTTGAATCTTCCATCAGGCCTTCAGCAATGTAGAGGTTTTGATGCTGTGTATTTAGGAAGGCAGGATGAATTTGGTGTTTCTGCCATTCTTAAGAAATATTTGTTCAAGAAAATATAATCTCTCAATGTTTTGAGAAATTAGGCCTCACCTTCAACCTGACCTGGATTGGCTTCTGAAAAACTGCATCTCTCTAAATACTTTTTTAAAGTATTTTCCAGCAGAGGATTTCTTTCAAAGGTTATCATCACAGTGATAGCAGTGACAAAAGGTAGATTTCGAGCTTTTATTACTTGTGCACATGCTTGCATTTCTCTTTAATTAGCAAAACAGGTGTCATTAAAAGTGGGAGAAAAAACGGAAGGGTCCTAAATATTTTCCGACGATGATGGTAACTTGAGTACAATGGTGTTTTCCTACTGCATGGAACACAGACAGGGAAAGGATTGATTATCCTTTTTCTATTAAAAAGGCATGATTACAAGAATTAGTACAAGCCTCAAATTAATAGCAAAAGCTGTCAGCATCATTAATTACCCCTAGTTCATTTTTAAAACATCAAAGGGAAACTATTCACATATTCTACATAGATTGAAAAAAATCATTCTGTAGCGGATTGTAGTATTATTTACCATCACAGACTGGAGGAGCAGCAGAAAAGGCAGACTGCCTGTAAATCAGTAGGTACATTTAGACATTGACATCTTTATTTTCTGATTACATTTTTCTGATAAAAATTTTTCCACACATGGATCTCATGATGGAAACACCACACACAACCAGAGCGGTGACTGGCGGGGTGGATGACATCCCACTTGGGTGCCTGGACAGTGTGCCTGGGGTTCAGAACCAGCCAGATAAGCTGTGGGGAGGAATTTCAGCATCATGTTCTCTACCTGAGGCTGTGTTGGTGGGGTAAGTGTAGTGGAGGAGTCACAGAGCAGAAGATCGTAGAGTCATCGAATTGTCCAGGTTGGAAGGGACCTTTGAGATCATCTAGTCCAACCATCAACCCAACTCTGATAAAAAACAACTCATCACTAAACCGTGTCACTGAGCACTAGGTCAACCCAGCTTCTGAATCCCTCCAGGGATGGTGTCTCAACCTCTTCCCTGGGCAGCCCATCCCAAGGCTATCAAAATTGTTGAAATGAATCACCATCCCGTGAGGAAGCCCCTGGAAAAGGTGTGAAGTGCAGGAGAGAACAAACCAAAGTGATGAGGCTTTAAACCTCCAGTGGCACAGATGCCACAGCAGAAGAGTTGAAGGCAAGTTACCAAAACTTTGGGTTAATTACACTCATTACAGACATCCCCTTGACCTTTTTCTGGACATTTTTCTGTTATATAGAGGGAGTGCCATTACTGTTCTCATTACAGCTTGAAATCAGTGAATTATTACCTCAGTACCTCCTAGCAAACTGCGGATGAAGTTTCGACGATTTTCCTTCTGGCAGATGCCTGTAGCATCCCAAACCTCGCTTTTCCCCAAATTTTTCCTTATTTTAACCTTTTTCTGGCGGGCGGAACCTTCGTTGCGGGGCGGCGGNGCTGGGCTGGGCAGGGCGGCCCTGCCCCGGCCCTCCCGTCACCGCCGCCCCGGCGCCGTGGGCTGGTCGGGAAACGGCCCCGGGGAGTGAAAGGCGAGCCCTTGGAGGGGCAGCGGGGAGAGGCCGGGGTGTCCTTCGGGGAACCGGCCCTGTCCGCCCCGCCGCCCTGAGGGCCGGGGGCCGCCGCGGGGCCTGGGCTCTGCCGGGCGCTCGGCTGTCCTGCGCCTCAGCCCGGCCTCTGCCCACAGAATGCACTCGCAGGTGCTTGCAGGGCAAGCAGAACTTGGTTTGGGAAGGTTATGCTGAAATCTCTCTTCTGCTAAAGCTTTTTCTTGTGATAGGTGTTCAGGGCAAGGACTGCATTAAAAGTGTGGGTTTCCTGTTAGGTTTTGGGGCTTTTTTTGAGACTTTTTTTCTTGTTCGCCCTTTTATTGTCATTAATCGGGCTTAAGAGAATATGCAGAATCTCCTAGCTGCATATTACTTGCTTAGATGCCTAAGCAGGCAAATTTTACTTGATTTCCAGCTAGGTGTGCGCAGCAGGAACTTTGATTTTTATATTTCTAAGCAAAGAATGAAGAATTAAAAAACCCCAAAACTGTTTTGCAGGTCCGCAGTGGAATATCGTAGCTAGCTGCTGGCGTCTCTTGGTAAGGCCAGGCTGGATGGGCTTGGAGCAACCTGCTCTGGTGGGAGGTGTCCCTGCCCAGGGCAGGGGGCTTCGAACTTGGTGATCTTTAAGGTCCCTTCCAACCCAAACCATTCTATCATCCTCTGATTCTATGAAATGTATCACGGTGTTTCTCCTAATTCCAGCCTGCCGAGTTCTGGTCCGTACCAGGCTCTGTGGTACGGCATCTCCTTGAGTTCCACGCAGGCTCGACATCACACAACCACTGGCTAAGCAAGGAGGGGGGAATTCCAGGATATCTTGGCTCTAGGTAGTCTGGCTTCTCCCTGGCTGGCAGCTCTCTTTGGAGGGCAGCCAGGGAGCCCTGGAAACTGTCAAAGGAGTTGCCGCCAGTTTTGCCCTTGGAGTGGGGAAATCGGGCAGCGAGCAAGGAGAGTGTTGGGGATTCTCAGGTAGAAACCCCACCAGCTGAGGAAAAAGTAGACTGGGGAAAGAGGACCCCAGTTTTACGAGTCATTTTTCAGTCTTATAAGAAGAGATTTTTTTCCTCTGTACAGCACACTCCCTGAAATTGAAGGTGCTGTATTTTCTGGGTTTGGCTTGTACAGCAGCCACCCTTTTCCCTTGGTAGCTGTGTGCCACATCCAGCATTTTCAATTTTCCAGGGATATTAATAACTCAGAAACTATTCTGCTAGGTGCAGGCTGCAGCTCTTAACCTGATTTTATTCAAATACAAGTTGTCACCAGCTCCTTAGTGCTGCAGTTGAGTGCCTTTCCTTTAAACTTCCTCGTAGGGAAGAGAACTCCCTGCTTAAGTAGTTATCTTTGTCTCCATGACTTAGCATTCTTGGGTCAATAACAGTCACAAAATGTCCGCTTTAATGGGAATCCAAACCTGGCACTGAACTAAAGTAATCTTTATTACTTTATTAGGGTACTGTGTAGCTGAAAGGAATGCAGATTTCTTGAGGGAAGAGTGAAATCGGGACTTTTTTGCATTTAGTCAAGAAGTGAGGCCTCGATTTGCTGCTGCCATTTCCTCTCTGCTTAGTGAAAGTGAGAGTGAAACCATCATTGTACTCATGCTGCACGTTTTAGTCTTTCAGGGTTTTTATATGTTTGGGTTGTGCTATTATTGAGATAATTCATTGTGACTTCATGGTAAGCTTTATGCCTGCTGCGTGCATGGCATAAAATTTATAATTTATTAATAATTTTAATTTATAAAATTATCTTTAAATATAAGACAGATGGCTTCTTGGCTCTAAATGTCTTTCTCTCTGTCCCCCTTTGTGCTATTTTACAGTTAGTGTTGGGAGGCAAAATGGTCCATGCCGAAGCGTTTTCACGTCCCCTGAGCCGGAATGAAGTTGTCGGATTAATTTTTCGTTTAACCATATTTGGTGCTGTAACATACTTTACCATCAAATGGATGGTTGATGCTATTGATCCGACCAGAAAGCAAAAAGTAGAAGCTCAGAAACAGGTAGGATTTTATTCATAAATATTTCTGTAAAATGCTCTCTTGTTCATGACCGCTCATACAGAGAAATCTGCTGTTTGAAAGCTGGACTTGCAGTAACCAATGAAATAATCAACCAAAGCATATGGAACAACCCAAAAAGCTACAGTTACTTTTTTATAGTCAATCTCAGTATCACTGTTGTAGTGTTTTCAGTGCTTACATTTTATAACGAGTTAAAATTTCTAGCTTGAAGTGGTGGAAAAACTGTTGAACTGGGGCACGTTGTTGTCTCTAGTTATCTGCCAGTGTGGGGTCCCGGTGCTGTTTCTGCAGCGGTCCTGTTACTGCTCTGGTCAGTCTCTTGGTAGCTTTTTGAAACCTTGAGCAGAAGTGACTTGATTCTCTGCTGCTTTTTGGCAACTTAATGGCAGAGGCAGAGGCTGTAGTTTCTCATGACGAACAGGAACATCACTGTCCAAATGCCTTTTTAAGAAGAGCTTGCAGTTTGTCCCTCTCCCTCTGTTCTGCCCCCACCTTCAGTAGCTGTCGTAATACCCTGGAAAGAGGAGAAAAAAGAAAAAGCGAAAAGTCTCATTCCTTATGTTGAATTAGAATGATCTGTGGGGGTTAGTGCTCTAGGGAAAGGATTTAGGTGCATTTCAAAACCAAAAGTTAAAGGCTTCCTTTGCAAAGTGTTGAAGGGAAATGTTGCAACTTTTTTTCTGTTTGACGGCTGACACAGATTTCGTAGGTTCAAACAGCCCTTTTGAGCAACCCAGCTCTCTTTTGGGTGGGTTTGCATTTTTAACAAAATCTTTAGGTAAAAAATTGGCCCTGCTTTAAAAATGGGCATTTACAATCTTTGTTAGCTCCGGCTGTTATGTAAGGGGTTGCAATATCCCAGGAGCATATCAGACTTGACCGCAAGTTTGAATGTAAAGAGAAACTGAATTGTGAAAGTGCGTTAACACAACAGATGAGTTTTCCTTTTAAACTGGGTAAAAGAAAACATTGAATACATAGAAAAAAAAAAGACTAGCTTTTGTGAATTATCAGTTTTTTTTCCTTAAAAATATGCTTTTCCCTCCTCAGTATGGTGCTGTGAAGGATTGGGAGGGGCATGCTTTTTATAAAAACAGAATTATTTCTCCCATAAAAGTACGTGTATTATTTGCAGGATTGTGAATGAAGATAATTAAGCACGTGAAAGAACTCTATTATATAGAGTTCTATTTAATAACAAGTTTAAGGATTTTCATCTAAATCCTTCGCAAAGCTTGCAAGGACTTCATCTGCTTCTTTTGTAAGAGTAACAGACCTGTATCAGCTTTGAAATCCCTGTGGAAATTATGGAAGTTATTTTGTACTGAGATTACCTGTGTGTCTGCAAACCTGCTGCGAACAGCGAACTCCGTGTTTTGATGTTCATTTTAGTTGCTTTGTGGGTCATAACGTATGGCTTGTGTTTTTGTGGGGGCAGGGCTGATATGACACTGGATGGGAACTGAGACATATGACTTAGTTTCGCTCAAGTGACAGCAGGTCACTAGGAAATAGCAGAACCTTCTACTTCAGAGAGATTTGACCTCTTTTCAGATGTGACAGAGAAGCTCTTCAGGCTCCAGATAGCTGTTCTTTAAAAACTAATCTTTGAATTAAGCGTTCAGTTTCTTTCTCTGATTTTCTTGGCGTTTTATTTCCCCCAGGCTGAAAAACTAATGAAGCAAATTGGAGTGAAAAATGTCAAGCTTACTGAATATGAAATGAGTATTGCTGCACATCTCGTAGACCCACTTAGCATGCATGTAAGAAACTTTTCCATGCTACTCCAGTGGACGCACTTCAGACATGGAAGATCTTGATTTTGACTTTGGATTGCATTGTTTGTCACATACACGTGTCTATGGAAATACATAGAAAGTATTTCTGTAATTCAGAGCTAAAATTGCATTGGTGAGAGGCGAGAGTTTTTTAATGACTTTTTTTCATGTTTGAGGTCTTGCACTGCTTTTATCTTACCAATATTCTTAGTTGTCGGGGACTATGATGATAATTTCTAATACTGTTTTTCCATGTTAGGTAACCTGGAGTGACATTGCAGGCTTAGATGATGTTATTACAGATTTGAAAGACACTGTCATTTTACCCATCAAGAAGAAATACTTATTTGAGAATTCCAGGCTCTTACAGCCACCAAAAGGTAGGAAGGAAATGTTACAGGTTTATATGTTCATATTTAAAACAAACAAACAAACCAAAGGGTTACAATTACCCAGAAGGGAAAGAGGAATTAGGTTGCCAGTCCAAAGTGCAACTATTTAGACTGATGCCAGGGAAAACCCTCAGGTTTTTCCTTTTCTTTTGCTGTGAAATCAAGGCTAGTGAATAAGTTTGATGTTAATAATGAAGCAATAATTGTTTTCAGTGATTGACAGTACATTTTGGTGTCCTGATCTATGTAGCCTGCATTTTTAACTGCCTCAGTTGTCTTTTTTTTTCCTTCTTCTACCCCATCTTGTCCTTTGGCAGGAGTGACCTGTGACTCTGCTCTGCATTTGTATGCTTGGTTAATATTTCTGCAGCGTCATAGAAACATGTCATAAACATGAGACGTCAGTGGAAGCTAATCTTGCAGATATCTCTGTTCTAGTCCTAGAAATTCCAGTCATTCAAAGAGACAGAGATCCCATTTTTATTCTAGAAATCCCTCTGGAGGTGCACTGCACAGTACTGAGGCAGTGAGCAAACTGGTGGTGGCAAATTACCTTTCCAGCAGTAAAACAGAAGTTGGAGTCTCTCTGCTGAAAAGCTTGCAGCTGTATTTGCTGTATGTTACTGCAAGCAAGCAGAATTTGAAGCTAAAATGTTGGAGAAAATACCAAAGTTTATCTCTACTGCTGTAATCCCTGGAATATTGTGAAAATCTTCTGAAAGCTCTTCATTGCTGCCTGTGTCTGTGTCTGTCTCAGTGTCATGTCCTAAGTGATGGAAAATGAAGTCCTTCTGTAACTGGTATAGTGTTTCCAGGCTGCTTTCTGCTTAAGTCACAAATTGAAACCATCTGGAAAATAACTTTAATGCCATGACCTAATAAGCCAAAGGAAAAAATTATTTATAAAAAGTGATAAATAAATAATCTTTTTGAAGCAGACTTTCCAGCCAGAGCTTTATTACGGTGCATTAATGGGAAGCCATTGCTTCAGCGTGGTTATATCTGTGCTTGTCAGTCACACAAACAGAAACAATCCCTGGTGATGTTCTGTTTCACACTTGACTTTTTTTCTTTTCCTTAAATTGTTTTCTTTACAACTATGTTATAAAAGCACTGCTGTGAATTCTTTCACTATTACAAGTTCAAAGGTAATATGAGATGTCGTATGTAATTGTGAGTAACTTGTTTAAAATGGGGTTTTCTTCTCCTTCTGTGTGCTAAGTTTTATTAGCAGGGCTGAAACTGGAGATGAACAAGGCCTGTCAAACCCTTAGAGGAAGTAAACAAGTTTTTGGTTCTATGTAACCTGAACAGTGTCAGTAATAAACCAGCCAGCTTTCAGACAAACATCTCTTCAATTTCATCACACCTGATTTTAGTTATTCTTAGCTTTAATTTAGTAATAAGGATATCTTAAATAACTCTTATTTGATTTGAACAGTGTAACTTGATTTCTTGTCTTTTAAAACTTGGATGAAGTAGAAGCCTAGACACTCTCAGGTCTGTCATACCAAAACATGTATTTTGTAAGGTGACTGGGGAGCATTAACCCCGGTGCTTTTGCAGGGGTGCTGCTGTACGGCCCTCCGGGTTGTGGCAAGACGCTGATCGCCAAAGCTACGGCGAAGGAAGCCGGCTGCAGATTCATTAATCTCCAGCCTTCAACGCTGACAGACAAGTGGTACGGAGAGTCTCAGAAACTGGCTGCTGCTGTCTTCTCCCTTGCTATGAAGCTCCAACCATCCATCATTTTTATTGACGAAATAGGTAAAACATCTCTCTCTTTGTTTTGTAGGTAACTATAGCGGAGTGACGTTAGCCTTGTGGGTTCAGATTGATGGGTACATTGATCCACTGTCATCTTTGCCTCAAGAGTGGTAGTGGAACAAGACTTAGCAGTATAAACAGTGTTGTGAAGTAATGGTGGCAAATTAGAAAAAACAGTGTATTCTTCATGTTAGTGGGGGAAATTAGAACAAGTTATTGCTTATTTTTGGTGGGGCTAAGGTGGTTCACAAAGGAAAGCTTTTCTTCTGTCAAGGGAACTACTTATTCAGGAAACCCGTCAATCACCAAGTATACTTCGGTGCTTCTGCTGTGAGGAGAATAATGGAAAATAAAATACAGGTTCCAGACAGCTCAGGAATAATAGTTTAATAAGGCTGAAGAAATAGGAGGAGGAGTTCAGCTTGAAGATGTCAAAGTGGCCCTTTGTACAGTGCATTTGGACTTGTCACATTAGTGTTTAAGTCCCTGTGAGCTTGAGCTGCTCAGTTAAAATTGCTTGTTGTCTCGTAGTGCTGGCACTTCTGAAGGTTTGTGGAAACATCTGGTAAAGCTCTGACCCTTTCTGCAGCTCAGGCTGATGGAGGGGCTGTGTTCTTAAGATGCTTTCTGTGCCTTTGTGTAGGTGTGAAGAGTGTGGTGTTTTTCTGGCTGTTGGAAATTCTTTAGGCAATCTCTAGCAGAGGTGGAGCTCTCAGTAACAAAGTGCATTGCTTACTTTATGTCAGTCTTGCAGCTTGCTGTTCTCCAGTGCTTTGGTGTCTTGTAGCTTGCCTGGCTCTTAAAGCTTCCATGAGAAACGAAGGTGAAAGTTGCACTTCCCATGGAAGTGAAAATTTGGGGCATGAAGATTGGGACAGTCTCATGCAATAGGTACATATTCATGTAATGTAATTTAAAAGATGTACTTAAAAATATGGTGAGATTTCACTTCCCTGTTCTTCATCATGACAAATATTTTTCATTTGTTGACAATGTTTATTAAAAAATGTATTTATAAGACAGAGAATAGCATAGGTGACAAATCAAACGTGGTTTCTGTGGCAGTACTGAGAGTAAACTGCTTTGTGAATCCTTTAATACAGATTCCTTCTTACGAAGTCGGTCGAGTTCTGATCATGAAGCCACAGCTATGATGAAAGCTCAGTTCATGAGTCTGTGGGATGGACTGGACACTGATTATAACTGCCAGGTAATACATGGGATGGTGGGAAGCGTGATGTGGTTCTTCTCTCTCTGTTACTGTGCACTGAGCTGCTCGGGAAGAGTAGCAGGTTGCCTGTAGGAGTAGCCAAAAGAGTTCTTTACTTGTTGGTGTTAGTGATTGCCTCTATTACGGGAATGAGATAAGTTACATTAACAGACCATTTTTCTTCCTAAGAAGACTGGTTTTGTAGCTATTTTGGTTTTAGTTAAGAGGTGTTCTTTCCAGAAGCATCTTGAGTCTCAGTAATACAGCTGTGTAGTTTGAGCTGTCAAAATTAGGACTTTTAAAACTGTTTTGAAAACCATTTTGTCAACAGTACTTCCTTGAGGTGCAGTGAATCTTTGATTTCAGGAAAGGTGTTGAAAGATCTGAGTATTCACCTCAGTTGCAAGTTGGTTGGTTTGTTTCCAGAAAAGCTCTGGGCTAGCATTAGAGAAGTGCTAGCTTTTGCGGTTAACCTTAAATGGGAGAGAGATTGATGTTATCCAAAGGCAGATTCTGTTAAATGGAACCGTGCTTCCATCCTGTCATTCCTGTGCACTTCCATCCCCCTCCCATCATTTCAACAGAATTAGTGTATTTTGGAGAGAAAAAAAATATGCAGAAGTTCCTGGTGCTGTGAAAACAAACAAAACCATTTATGAAATAAATTACTTGAATGTAGCGTAGAAGAAAGCCTGTTTCTCAGCTGTCACCTGGAGCAATCTTTTTAAGGCCTTTTAAAAGGGTGTGTATTCTTCACTTTTAGAATTGTCAGTCTTTTTAATCTACATTTTTCTGTGAGTGGGTTCCCGTGCTCTGGCCTCCCTTGGTTCTTTCTTTGTAAAATCTGCTTTTTCTCCTCTCCCCAGCTTGTGCTTAAGATTTTTTTTCGGTTGATTTTTTAAAAACTGATTAGAACCCAGTGAATATACATACTGGGGGACTTTAAAGCAGAGTGTGAGCTAACCGTTACTAAGAGGCCAATGATCTAAACACTGAACTGGGAACTAACACGATCTTGCAAGCACACATTCCTTCCACTGTTTGAATATATTATTTATTTTTTTTCCCAATACACTGACAACTTTATGGAGCAAGTCAAATTGTTCATTCCCTGCAGAAAGACAATGTGTGATCTTACCCATCTCCAGTTCAGCACGCAGAGCCTGAACGAGTCACTCTTACCCTTACAGGAGTGGGGACGGAGTCGCCAGAGTGAAACGCAACGCAAAAAGGTGGCTGGAGACACTGAGGGGATTGAGTCAGGTTTCTGGGGAGTTTCTCATCAGGAGGGTTTTGTTTCAATACTGTATTTCAGGCTCCTCCCCCACGTCACGGCATTTCGGGAAGTGTTCTTTAAGTGATGGTTTTCACATTTGCATTGTCTCACTTTTTGACAGCCAGCTCACTGGGCTCCTTTATTAATTACGGATGTTCACTTGGGAGCTCTGGGTTGCCTGTCTGATTCTTGCCAAACAAATTTCCTTTGAATAAGGATTAAATTTGGCTTTTGTTACAGAAACAAATGTTCCAAGCACTAGAAGGAAATTGTCAATAAGCGCTGTGAGGAGTGTTTTTGTTCCTGTGTTGATTGCACCTGAAAAGCACATTCAGCTTTGGGCTAAACCTGCCAAGGATGTAGTCTTTAGTCCAGTGCCTGAAAAGCAAAGCTGCGCGGCTTGAAGGGGCAGTGCCAGTCTGGAAGGTCCATACAGCTGCATTTGTGCCCTGGAGGTTCCCATGTGCACAGGACATATAGCCAAAGCCAGCTTTGGGAAGTCTCCTCAGCTGTGGTAGCCCAGAGCGAGCAGAATGGGGTCCAGCGATGGGGCTTGGTGCCACCCCAGGGGGATGCAGAGCATGAGTATGGTGATGTGTCTGTGCAAGAGGCTGCTGCAGCCGAACATCAGGGTGTGTTTGGCAGGCAGGCAAGGGCAAAGTGCTTTCGTGCATAATGCTTGCTGGAAGGTGAAGGCTGCCAGGGGAGCCCTGGGGAAAAGTTGTGCCTTTTGGCCGTTTCTGTGCCGAGCGGTTTGCCACCGTGCAGCTCAGCCTGTAGGTGGCAGGGTGACTCTGCTGCGGGGACACAGGCCAGGCTGGCCAGCTGTGCTGCAGTGCCAGGGATCTGCAACAGTGACCCCGCACAAAGGAGCAGGAGCCTGTCAGGAAGCTGTACTGGAACCAGATTCATTTCCCCGACACTTTTCACTTTCATGTCTGGATGTTTACAGTGTACACAGCTTACAATAGCACATGAGGAAACAAGGCTGATGTGAGTGGGAAGTAGAGTTGTTCTTAAACTAATAACTGGAACGTGGTTAAATATGGTAAATACTCTGCTTGTATTGAACTTGGCTTGTGCACATCTCATGCAGTGCTGTTTCGGTGTACCCTTGCTGTGGGTTCTTACTGACTTCTAGTGCCTTCTTTTTTACTGCCCAAAAAAAAGGAACAACGTCTTAGTGCGTGTGAGAGCTGCCAGTTTGGTTGTCCTGGTGAACTGATTGCCTTTATCCACACAGCACAAAAATGCCACAGTTTTAGCAAAATGCCTTCTTTCAAGCTACTTTCAGACCACCAGGAGCTGAGGACACATTGCCAAGACTTAAAAACAGAAGTCTTGGGCTACTGCTTAGAGTTTGAACTTTCAAATTGGGCTCAGAAGGCTTCAGGCTAATGTAAAATTCTGTGGCACCGATGCTCCCCCAAGCTGCCTGTTTAAATCCACTTGCTGAAATCAGGACCGAGAAATCTTGTATAACTTCTTTAAATGTTGATGTTTTTGATAAAGTTTGGAAGAGTCACATGTTTGGTTTTGAAACTCCAATATGGCAATGTTTGCAAAAGCTGGCTGCAGGCTGACTAGTGTTTTCTGTTGGTGTATGCAGGTCATAGTGATGGGAGCCACCAACCGTCCTCAGGACCTGGACTCTGCCATCATGAGGAGGATGCCAACCCGCTTCCACATCAACCAGCCTGTAAGCCAGCACAGGTTTGCCCGGACCGTGGCTGGGCTGCAGGCGGGTGCCTTCCCAGCCAGGGAAAATCTTGCATGATTTATGCCAAACAGGCGTAATTAAGGCCTTTATTGATTTGACCAGCCATCACAAGATTACCTTTGCTATAAATTTTGCTGTTGCCATCCTTTTCAAGGCATGTTAGTCTCCTTTGAACACTTGGTGATATCACAAGACGTTTTTGTGTTGATATTCTACGGAGTTCAGTTGTGATGGTCAGTATTCCCTTCTGGCTACAGAGATACCTTTCGTTATTTGTTTGGGGTTATTTTTCAGAAACGTAGAGACAAAACCAGAGGAGTAAAACTCCTTTGATTGTGCAAGAGTAGTCGTGTTCCCAGAGCTGTCTTGTTTGAACTGGCTTTCACTCCCTGTGGGTGGATACTTCTCGAAACAAGGCCTTAATCACTGCCTTTCTGCAGCGCCTGCCCATGGGCTGTCCTGCACCACGCTCATCCTCAAGTTTTCCTTCAATTAGTAAGGGGCGAGGTTGTACATTTTAGTACTTTATTATGTTTATCTATCAAGAACAATTATTAGAAGACTGAGTTTTCAGCAGGTAACTGCATGGGGTTGTTGCAGGGGTTGGTAATGTCTGTGCTGTGGATTGGCAGTGTGCACAGGTACTGCTGGTGCAGAGTAACCAAAGCCTTGCAGATTTTAGAACTAGGTTTGAGATGAAAATGCTCACTGTTCCTCCTGAGACATGATCTGCAAGGCAGATGGAAATGGAAGAAGTATTTTTTTGAGACAGACTCTCTATGGGGTAGTTTTTTCCCTTTTTGAAAATGAAAGTGAGTTTAGAGAAAGTTTGGGTTTGGGAGACAGGAAACCAAGTTTCTTTTTGCCTGTGTTTTACCTTGCTTAGTAAGGATACGCTCAGCACTTACATGTTTCTTTCAGTAATTTTATCACAGTATGTAATTTGTGTTGTTTAAAATGTCCAAGAATCATCTGTAGATTTAATTAATTAATTTATTTATTTGTTATAAATGGAACTGTGTATCCTCTTCATCTGCTTTAGAAAACTACTGAAAGCATCCTGTAGCTCATCTGCCCTCTGATAAAGGTGATGGCAAATCTCTGGAGACAGCTGCGTTCAGAAACTTAGGGCACAGTAAGACTACAAGTCGGTGCCTTTTCTCTTTCCCTGTAGTCAGTGTGAATGTGTATGCTCACAGGCGTAGTTTCGTGTGTTCCTGCTGTCAGAACACCCTAGATCTCATTTCTGAGTGCTTTGCCATCAGAGTGGTTACCTTACTGTGTATCACATCTCTCACTTAAGGGATCAGCTTTCATCACTGAGCTGTGACTGAAAGCCCACGCAGTGCAAAATTGAGATCAACGACACATGTATTTTATTTTTTTGTAACTTTATTCTCTTTTCTTTAAGGCTCTGAAGCAAAGAGAAGCGATCTTGAAGCTGATTTTGAAAAATGAAAATGTAAGTTTACTTCTTTAGTGGTTCATGTGCTGTATTACTGTTCCATGAGTGCAAGCTCTGGAGTTGTAGAAAACACGTTTTATAGTTGACTGGCTTGGAGTAAGGTAGAGATTGTGTACAAGTGTATTCCTGATTATAATTTAGGAATCTTTTGTGGTTTTAGGTGTGGCATTAAATTGGATCTGTAGAGCTGCTTACTGGTTTAGGCGTGAGCCTCAGTCAGAGCAGCAGTCTTGGGTTTTGTGGTCAATCACCAGCTCCAAGGAAGATGACTTCTCTGTGTCCGTTTTCTTGTTATGTAACAAGACAATCTGTTTATCTCTTTAAAGACCCTGAAGGTGTATCGTATTTGGAAATCACTTTGAGCAACGAAAGAAATCATGAAATGGGGAGAAGAGACACTGAATTTTAACTCTGTACAGACTCTTGGATCGAGTCAGGAAAGGAGGAACTTTCTGACTGTGCTGCTTTTTGCACTTTGATCATGGCTCGTATTTGCTTTAGATGTTGTTCCCAGTATTGTCTGGTGTTCCTGCCAGCATCTGCATTCCCAGGTGAAGGAAGGAGTAGCTGTGAGCACATCTGCTGGTGTCTGCCGGCAGGGCACGGGGCCGGCGTTACGGGAGGTTCCTGCCAAATGTGGTCTGCAGCACTCATTGGCCTGAAGTTCATGTTACGCGGTATCTCTTGGTTGAGGTCTGTCCTGACACCTGTCAGTTGTTAGTCACAACAGCTTAGATTTTTTAAGAGACCTAAAAATCCCAGCTTGTCATTGCGAATGGCTAAGGTATTGGGGAGATGGCTTTGTGGATGGTCAGCGTGCGTTGTTGGTGTAGGATTAGAATACAGGCTGGCTTTCTTATGGAGTACAGAACAGATATGCAATGCTAAAGGAGTTGTGGAGGAAGAACTGACCTGTTTGCAGAAAATCTCAAGTAAACTAAACCCTCTCTTGCAAGTGGTGATTTTAGACTCAGATTTCTTTTCAAGATCTGTTGGGGAGGTATGACAAATAGTCGACCTTTATCCCTGACTACCAGCAGCCACCCAGCCCTTCCACATGGCTCCTTTGCCTCAGCAGCTTGGCCTGGGAGTTGCATCACCTTGGCCTTAAGGCCTGCAGCAGTAGCCTAAATAATTTTTAAACCTAAACCTAAATTTAAACCTAAGTCCTGAAAGAATGCAAGGTATATCAAGCATCTGGTAGTGGATCACAGCCACACAAACATTTTTGTTTGGTTATCCGGTAGGAGCAGACGGAATTGAATCTCTCAAGCCAGGCTTCTTTTCAGCCAGGGTGACAAACCTCCTGGCAGTCCTTCACAGGACAGGTGTAGTCATGCCCTCCATTTTCCCTGCCTATCCTACAATCTTGTTTATTCTGTGTCACACGAATGGAAATCCTTGTTAATCCCTGCTATGCAGCATGCCCGTTTTCTCTGTGCTGCCCCGCTCAAATGCTTGGTGGCCTTCAGCCCCTGATGGAGCCACGTTGCAGATGCCGAGCTGGCTGTTACTGGATTTGTGGGTGGGTGTCACAGGTGGAGTGATTGACTTCATTTGTAAGAGGGAAGTAGTGAAATACTTATTAAGGTGAAACACAGATTTAACAAAATCAGTAGTAAATGCAACAGTGTTTTAGGAGGTTCGATGCCAAGGCACACTTGTGCATTTACTGCACAGAGAGCAGGGCCAGACACGCTGTCAGGGACACCCCCCTGATGAGTCAGGAGGTTCAGAAAGGACCCCCTGGCTTCCTAAACTCCTCAGATGGGAGTCTGGGTGTGGCTGGATCCAGTCGTAGTCCCAGGCTTGGTCAGCGGTTTATGTCTAAAGGATTAGATATGCCTAGTCAATCTTTTCTATCACTTAGCTAAGATTTCAAAGTTTAGCGTGCTGCTAGGCACTTACTGAGAGTCTGTTGTGGCAAGGAATCTCTCAGGCTTGAGAGGCAGAATGTCCTCACAAATGAGGAGATCCTGGTGTGCACACTGCCATACCGGGGAGCTCCCGGGGCTCTGGGGCTGCCCGCTGTTGATGCAGAAGGATAACTGACCCACAGTCACATTCTCATGGGAACAAAGTCTCTAGGTCCCCACTCCATACAGTGTTCTGGCTGTTGCCAACCATCTCCCAAAGTCCAGGTGCAACTCCTCGCAACCCATGTTGTGATGGCCATGATGGCCATGGCCTGAGCAGGAGCTGGGGAGGGGGGACGAGGGGAAGCACAGGGCAAGCACTCCCTAAAGCAGAGTGCTTCAAGGGAACCAGGCTGTGGTGTCTGCAGCAGGCACTCTGCTGTGAGGCTGCCCCCTTTGCCTCCTGGGCTCCCTCCAGACCCAGATCAGCGCTGTGCCGGGTCAGGGACACAGGCAGGGAGCCGGGGCTCCAGTCCCAGTGCAAGATCCGAGCTGACAGGGCAGGATCACTGTGACCCTTGTCCTTCAGGAAAAGTGGGAGGCATGGTGGGGAGCTGGAAGGGTGCTCAGTGGATGTCAGGTTGTCCTGGGGAGTGAGTGGATAGAAGAGGTGGCTGGGAAGTGGTGGGGATTAAAGAGTGCCTTTTATCACCTCGACATGGTTCCCCTCACCTTAAGTTCAGCCTTTTGTTAGACTAGTTTGACTTTTGAACTTTTTTGAAAATAAAATCCTGATGTGTTGCAAAATGTGCTGGAAGGGGCTGTTATCAGGGGTTCTGTAAACGGACTGAATAAATAGGATGTTTTGGCTGGAAGCAGTTCAGTCTGACCCGGTGCAAGTTCCCTGTTTCATGGCTGTATAAAGTCGGAGCGGGGGAGCAGTCCCCCAGCACACAGCCCGCTCACCAGGAGGGTGAAGGGCTGCTTTGGAAGGGCTGATTCTTCTCTGGGTGGTGGCAATGATAAACGTGATGGTGACGGGAACTTTCTCCAGCCGTGCTCCATTACAGACTCTGCTCTTTCAAATAACGTGGCTGTGCCAGGAGCCCCACCGGGTCGTGTTCATTGCCTGCAGATAGAAAGATGCAGGTGGGGTCTGGTGGGGCCCTTCCGCAGAAGCAGTGCTGCCGTGTGCTCCTTTGGCAAATGGAGTTGGTTTCTTTTCCATGATGCAGGTTGTGCCACGCAGCCGGCTTCCAAAACCCCGCAGGAGCTTCATCAGTAGCAGGATATACCAACATGATGGTTTGCTTCTCATTGCCTCTTGGTTTCTTTTCTGTTTATGAGCTATGGAGTGTTACAAGGTGAAGCATCGATGCACCTTGTGAAGTGAATCTTCAGCGACGTGAACTGCTTGGAGGGAGGGTTCAAAGCGTAAGTGAATAAAATAATTTTCTTTTAGCTCTCGAAAAAAATCAAGACTGAAAAAAATCTTCTTAAGGCAGGTAAAAATCCTTGGAGGTGGCTCTTTCTTCTTGGTGAACAAAGCGAGTGCCTTCAGAGTTTTCACGCTTTGTCCTCTTGTCCCTGGGCAGGTGGACAGGCGCGTCGATCTCCTGGAGGTTGCCAAAGAGACTGACGGCTTCTCGGGCAGTGACCTGAAGGAGATGTGCCGGGATGCAGCGCTCCTCTGTGTCCGGGAGTACGTCAACTCTGCCTGCGAGGAGGAGACGTACGTGTCTGTTGTGTTAGCAGGGAACAGCAGCTGTGAACGCTCCTGGGGCCACACGCTGCCCCGTGATCAGTTTGTATTTTCTCATTTGAATGGCAATGTATACAGCTTCAGAAAACCTCGCCGTGCCTCAGGGGAAGCAGGAGTACTCTTTTTCAAGAAAAAATTGCCACTATGCAATGAAGAGACCCAACTAATAAGTTCCCCTTATTCATTTTGACTGTGGAAGTAAGCCTTTGTTCCATGGTGTCACGCTGGAGGTGGTGTGAAGCCCCAAGGCAGTGGCAGTGCTGCACTGTATTTACCAGCCTCCCGTGCTGGTGACACTGGCAGGTGCATAAACCCCTCTGCTGGGGTGCTCCTCTGGTTGTCTCCCGTGCCTGCAGATCCACGCACAGCTGGGGGCGTGTTTCCAGCATAATGTTGCAGCCACACTGGAGCTGCTGGTTTCAGTCACTTCTAATGTTCTGAGTAGCTGTTACACGGCACCTGAATTGTTCCCTTGCTTTGTCTCCCTCTCTGTTGCAGCCACGATGAAGATGAGATTCGGCCCGTGCAGCAGCAGGACCTCCAGAGGGCCATCGAGAAGATGAGGAGGTCGAAGGACGCCACGCTGCAGAACGTCCTGATGCACGTTAGTTTGGATTAAGGCAAAAGGGCGCGTTTGCTGTTTCTTATGTGATTTAGTTTGACTCTGTAATCAATTAGCAAAAACAATGTCAGGGGGTGGGAGCAGGGATGTTCCTTTAATAAGGGAGTTCTGTCTCTGGAATTGTTTTTATACAAGAAATTCTAAGTTATTGGAATGTGGTCACACGCAGCTACAAGGTAACAGTAGATCTCAGAGTGGGGCAGGTACAGCCCCAGAGCAGCCGCCTGTATCTGGTCACATAAGGAATGCACTGTGCAGCCTTGAGGGGTCCTGAGCTGCAGCCTGGGCTCAGGAGGTCACCGGGGGGGAGCCAGCCCATTGCCAGTCTGTACATACGTGTGAGCCTCTGTGTGTATGAAATGTATATATCCACACCTTTTTATATAGAGACATACCTGTAGATAACTTGAGATGGAAAATCTTTTCTACTTCCTGAGTCGGACCGAGTCAGAAGAGGCCTGCATTAAAGACTGGTCGATGCTCAGTTCACAGTTACTTCTTCCTTTCAGCAGCAAATACAGAGAGAGAAATTCTGCTTCTAGAGTAACTTACAGGCAAGATTTGAGATGTTACTGATGTTTCTTTCACATAACCACTGGGAATCTGGTGCCACGTAGGGAAGGTAGCAAACTACTGTAAAAATGTTTAAATACTTTTCATTTTGTATGAATTCTGCTTTTTGAGGCTTTTTAAATGAATGCTGCTTTTATTTTTTTTTATTTTTTTCCTCAATGTGAGTAATTAGAGTAGAACCTTAATCACTCTTTCATAAAGCCCCATGTATTTTAAGCTCTCTGAGACTGTGGCTTTCTGATGTATTCCATGTTGTGAGGAGGGCTGGCTGCTGCCCCGTCCCCTCGGGCAGCCCCGCTGCTGCGCTGTGCCATGGGGTGTCACAGGTGTGCCCTGCGGGGCCGGGGCGCTGTGCTCTGCCACATGCTCTGATCTGCACAACTGAGGACAAGGGAGTGGGTTTGAGGCTGGTAAATGTGATGTAGCAATGTTCTGCTGTACTTGCTGGTAACAGTTCTAGTAAATTCATATAAAGTTCTGTAGTGTTAAAGGCAAAGGGTTAACAGTGTAAGTGGTGAAAGTGTTTTGGTGAAGTTACTGTCCCTAGGTTTTTGATAACTTGATTTTTTTCTTATTATAATTTAACAAATTGTGCACTAATTGAACACCGCCCTGTGATGGGGATGGCTCAGACCGAGGGGGTGGCTGTGTCCCAGCTCAGGAGGGGAGGGGAGCACGGAAAGCCGGGCGCTGGTGGGAAAGGGGGACGGGGGGCTGGAGCCCTGGGGCACACCCGGGTGCTGCTGCCCGTTCCCATTTAGCACAGCTCTCACGGGGGTCCTTCCCCCTGGCAGCCTGGCTGGGCACAGCTCCAGCTGCAGCAGCAGCGCGTCGTTTGACCCAGTTTCATCTTGGGTACCAAACGTGTGCTTTGTGTGTTGGGGCTTTTTTTTGTTTTTAATAATTACTTTGCTTTTTGGTATGGGGGGGGAAGCCTGTGATGAACGGGGGTCCTTCCCCCTCGGGAAAGGTCTGTGCAGGCAGCTAATGAGCACCTGCTTAATTGGGGTCGAGGGGGGGTGAGTGTGAAGTGTGCCTCAAGCCAGTTCAGATGGCAAACCAAGCGGGTGGCAGTAAGAATAACCCTCTGCTGGTTTGGGGGCCCTGGGGCAGGCAGAGGGGCTCTGAGCTCCTTGCTGCCCGCTCCTCCAAAGGAAAGCCACCCAGCTGGCACCTGCCCCTCGCAGCGCACAGCTGCCGGCTGAGGCCGAGGGGTTCTGGGTGATGGCCCTGAGGACAGTTCCCACAGCTGGGGTGTCATTCTGCTTTTCCAAGGACTTTGCCATCCTTGCTCCTGCTGTTGCTTCGGGGGCCCTTGCCAAAGGCAGCTTGCTGAGGGGCTGGGGCTGTTTGTCGTGGGGCTGCTTTTAATTCCGTGTCTGGAGCTGTTTGGGGCCAGGCTCCTCACCATCTGCTCCCTCCTCTCCGGAGGTGAGGCTGAGCCCAGACCCTGCCGAGCCCCCGAGCTGCGGCGTGATGTTGGTGCATGGGAGGAAGCAGCTCTGTCTGGGGAGTTTAAAGGTTGAATCCTCTGGCAGGGAGAGGCGCAGACACTCCCGGCAGGAACAGGGTGTTCAGGACCATTGCAGGCGCAGCAGTGCCCGCTGTGTGCGGCGCAGCCCCCACGGCTCTGTCCCCTGGTGCTGCCAGCCCCGTGCTGCCGCGCCAGCACAAACCTTTGGCACGGTCTTAAGTAACAGGTAAATAAATGTGTTTGTTTGCTCTGGGGGTTTGTTGAGCTGTTTTTTTCTGTAACCTTCACCACTGGTTGAGTGCTGGCAAGACACATATTTATTATTTTTTTCTCTCTCAAACCTGGCTTGGGCGAGGGCACTTTCTCTCTTGTGTGTAATTTCTCACACAGACACACACACACACACAAAACCAGCCAAGTGAGAGTTAGTTATATGTATAAATATTTATTTGTACTAAAAGTGATTGTATTGTAGCAGAGTATCACATTGAGAATATATATTCAATCATGAGATGCATCAGTTGAGGAACAAATTCCAGTCTCACGTCTTATTTAATAAATACACTATGAAAAAAAAACAAACAACCAAGCCTAGTCCTCATACCCTGGTTGAATCAGAGGTAATCAGCACACTACGCTATTTTTAAAAAGGCTAATACAACATTTGGGGTTTGCTTTAACCATTTTAATTTTCTGCAGGGTTGTTATTTTGTTTTTAACCATTTGATCACTCAGCTGAGCGGCAACAGCAGAGGAAAGAGGGAGCTAAACCTGCCAGGTGGGAGGATACCCCTGAAAGCAGAGAAGCAGGACCCCTGGTCTGGGCCTGCTGGCCTGGGATTTCCTGGAGATCTCTGGGCTTCCCAGTGTCTCCCTGCAGAGCTTCCACGGGGCCAAGGTTGGCTGCGAGTGCTGGGATCACAGAATGGTCAGAGTTGGACAGGACCTTAAAGATCATCCAGTTCCAACCCCCTGCCCTGGGCAGGGACACCTCTCACCACACCAGGTGGCTCCAAGCCCCATCCAGCCTGGCCTTGAACCCCTCCAGGGATGGGGCAGCCACTCTCTGGGCACAGCCCCCACGCAAAGCCAAGCTGGGAGCAGCAGCGATGCTCAGCCCGGGTTCTGTTCTGACCAGAGAGGTCAAGCAGGAGGAAGCAAGGAAGAACACGTTACAGTGTGTGTCTCATGCTGATGCCCTGCAGCAGTATTTTGGTGACAGTGACCAGAGTTTCGGTACCAGTTAATTAGCACGAGGTCCTTTTCTGTGCCCCAGCTGAAGAGAACATTTATGGCATCCACCTCCCTGCTCAGCTAACGGCGCAGCCGCATCTCTTGATGTCCTGGGTTTCTTTTCTCACTCCGTTCTCTGGGTTTGTTAAACAATCATCCTGGCCAGGAGGAACTGGGGATGGTCAAGGTTGATTTTTAAAAAAACACAAAATAATTCCTTTAAAAAAAAAAGGAGGGGGGTGGCGAGCATAGAAAGGGCATTAAAAATATCCTGCTTGTGAGCAACAAACCGTCTGAGGCACAAGCGGGAGGGCAGTGACTGGATCCTGGTGCCCGCGTCCCTGCCCCGCTCCGGCAGCAGCAGCTGCTCCTGCCTCCTGAGGTAGTGATGGGCAGGGGCAGCAGAAAGGCACTTCTGAACTTCTATCCCATGTTCGCCCCGGTGCTGAGGTCCCAGCTCTGCACCCGGGGCTGGCACAGCCCCCCCAGCACCAGGATGGTCCCACCCAGAGCCCACACTGGGCTCCTGCAGCCGTGCTCAGCTGGGAGCAGGGGGCCTGCTGCCCTCCCCTGCCAGCTCCACGAGCACACACTGGCAGCAAGGGGAGAAGGACCAGGCTCAAAGGATTTCTGATTAGTAAAACCCACTCTGACCCAGGTAGGGAAACCCTACAGCCAGAGCACTGGAAATGCCAAATAACTGATCTGTGTCATAGGGAATCAATCAATCATTGCTCACTCTTAATACAAGTATTTCTAGGGAGGAAGAGTAGCGTTAATTCTTCTTCTCCAGGGACTGGTAGTACTCGGTTAGGACTTTCCAGGCTTTGGGGGCCATGAAGCCATCTGGTGGGTTTCCACCTTCACGAGCCAGTTTCCTCATGCGCGTTCCTGAGATGAAGTCAAAATCGTCGTGCCTGCAGCACAGAAAAGAGAGGGGTGAAATCAGCACAACCAGCCTGAGCCACCCTGGGGCAGCTCCTCTGCTGTGCCCAGCGTGCAGGCAGAAACCTCCTGGCACCAGCAGCACCCACCCACGGCTGCACACATGGGCAGCGATGGGGCTGCTCTCTGGAGAGGAGCTGAAGCTGTACACAACACACCTCCAGCTGCTGGAGGCTGTATCTACACCACCACTCAGTCCCAGGACTGTGCTTCTCGCTCTCCCCTGGTGACTACAAAGACGCATCTTTGGCTTCATGCCACCCATCCATGACCTGGTGCCAGGTTTTGGAGGGGAGAGCAGGGGGCTTGCACAGGTAACTTTCCCCTGTTCCTCTCCTTAAGAGCAGTGACCACAGCTTCTCCCTCCCACCCAGGGGAGCTGCCAGCCAGACACCACTGTAAACCCCACACGCGGTGTGGGCTGAAGGAATCCAGCGCTGCCGCCTGCGTTACCTTTTCGGGTCATAGAAATCCATGCCCTTTTTCAGTTTATTGTAAGCAGCTACACGGAAGGGGATGATTTCCACCGAGGTCAGGCCTGGTGCCATGCTGAGGACCTTCCCTCCCTGCGTGGGTTCATAGAGGTCCTTCTTGGTCTCAGGGTGAGGCATCCCCGCGGGGTCACGGCCCACGATGTAGAAATTGGCCCCAGCGACCATGCGAGCCCGGCAGTGCCACTGCACCTGCACAGGAGACACAAGGAGCACCAGGCTGAGGGCTGAGCAGCAATGGAGCTGCCCACCCCGGGCCACAAAAGACACCCTGGAGAACCACGGGCAGGCAGGAGATGCGCCAGCAGCCTCGCCGCAGCTTCTCAGAGCAATCAGGCCCCCAGACTCATTTTCCACTGCTTGAAACTGATGCAACATCCCAGTTCTCCTAAAGACATGTATTTCAGGGGAAACACGGGATGGGAACTGGCCTGGTTCCAAAGTGGCAGCAGATGGAGGTGGTGCTTTGCTTTTTGAACCTGCAAAGACAGTGCCCACCAGCCTTCGAGCCCCACACAGGCAAAGGCTGCCTTCTCCTTCCTCCTTCAGGGGACAGAATCACAGAATGGTCAGAG
>VXBW01006452.1:354436-376242 GCA_013400375.1 Thinocorus orbignyianus
GCTCATGTTGAGGTTCTATTTGGTTCATCCCACCAATTGAGGGAAAGAAGGGAAACCTCTTGGAGAAAATACATGAGTGTCCCTGCCCGACAGAGGGTCACAGCGGTAAAGTCTGTTCCCAGTCCCCTTCTCCCTCAGCCCTCTACAGCTTGTGAAAGCCTCAGAGCCCGCGGAGCCAAGCCCTGCCGGGAAGAGCTCTGCAGCCAGCGGCCAGCAGGCCATGGAGGGAGCTAAGGGCACAGCAACAGCCACCGACCCTCTGCCAGGGCTCTGTGAGGCTGTGCAGGCATCACACCCTGTGCTGGTGACAGCCGATGGCTACAGTACCTCTGTGGGACCGGCATAGAGCATGGGGGAGGGGAAGATCGCAACGATGGTTGACTTTGGGTCCAGGACTTGCTCCTCCAGCACCGCTGCGTGCTGCTTCATCCTCCACTCCAGTGGGACGTCATCATCTTTGGTCCAGCCTCCCAGGGGGTGCAGGAGGAGCACGGGGTTTTTGTAACCTCTCTCCAAGAGCTGGCGCCGCGTGTCCTGCATGAGCAGGGCGTGCCCGTTGTGGACAGGGTTGCGCAGCTGAAACGCAAAGACGGCGTCTGGAAGGGAAAGATTCAGAGGGTCACAGGCTCGTGCTGCCCATCAACCACACGTTTCAACAAATAAGACAAACAGATCACAAGACATGTCCTATCTTGACTTGAGCAAGGCCTTGAATACCTCAGATGAGTGCTTCACACACGCACAGCGTCTCTTCATCACCCTGCCAAGGTGTGCCCAGGCAGCCAAGAAGGCCACCAGCACACTGGCACCAAGGAGACCCTGCACCACCTCCTGCTGCTCACCCCACAGGAACAGTCCCATTTTGGGAGCACACAGAAGCAAAGCAGCAAGTGCTGTGAGCTCGAGGGCAAGCGACCACAGATCACAGAAACCTCCTGGTGCCAGGCAGGGCGAGAAGAGTCATGTCACCGGTGCCAACCCAGGGCACTCACCAGCATTCATTTCTCTGAACTTCTGCTTGAGAGCAAGTGGTGTCAGGCGGTACTGGTCCAACCCATCGTCCCATTTGATCTTCTCCAGCACAAGGAGGTCGCCACCAACCAGCCAGTCCCCACTCTCCATCACCATCTGTGAATCACACACACGCGCTATGGAGGGGTGTGAGGCAGCCCGCGAACGCCCCGAGGAGGAGGAGGCAGCCCTCCAAAGCCCCCAGTGGAGCGCCACAAACATGGGCCTGACGTTCAGAGAGCTGACAGGGCTCACAGGCTCTGGGGAAACAGTGGGAGGGTTGCCTCGTGGAGACAAGACAGTTCTGCCACTGATGCAGTGAGCTTGCCAGTTCTCTGCTCAAGGCCGTTTTGCTGATGACTGAATGTTTGGATACAGGCACAGCAGTGACCACGAGTGAGTGAGAGGAGCAGCTCCTCAGCACCACGCTCCTTTTCTGTTTTGCCTTGTGCTTCTCACCTGAGGCTCCTGCTGAGCAGCACACACAGCACTAACTCCGAAGCCTAAAAATTCAGTCCTGCCCGATGGGACACAACAGTTCCCAGTGGGGATTTGGGATTCGGGCAGGAAACAGGACACCCACAGCCCCCAGAACCTCAGACAGGGTGGGTTCTCCAGCCCCCGCCCGCAGTTCCCGTCCCGGCCAGGTTTCTCAGAGCAGAGAGGGGACAAACCTACTTTGACGTGTGGGTGCTTGGGGCAGGTGGTGCCCCAGACGCGGGCGCAGCGCTCCTCCTTCCTGTGCTCGAAGTACTCGGGGTTCTTCAGGACAGCCACCCTCCGCCCCGCGTAGCTGAGCGCCAGCGCCTCGCAGCCCTCCAGCCGCTCCTTGTCCTCCGTGGAGATGGGCAACACGATGGGGATGCTCAGGTTGACCACACCGTCTGCAAGAGCAGGGGAGGATTTTAACGTACTCCAGCCTCAGGCACTGGTCTTGGGCACCGAGTGCACACAACATTATCCCTTTGGAGAGCCAGATTTTCCATGACTAGCTCAGGGATTCACTATCCGTGATGTAACTATTCGCTGCCCCGTTTCTGTCTGCACTGCTAATAACTAACCATGGCAGTGGAATACAACAGCTCCTTATCTTTGGACCAGAGATGTCTCAAAGATACCTGGAACATTTCATCACTTTTTAGATTCTCGATCCCCCTGGACACATTGGCTCTTCTCCAGTTAGCCTGCTGTAAAGTCTTTCTGGAAAATGCAGCCCTGGGTACAACCCCTGTCTCCTCTGCCAGGAGAGCAACCTCTGCCTGGTGTTCCTGGGGCTCCCTGCACACCTCCTGACCTGCCTCTTCCAACAGGAAAAACATCACCATGCTTTGCTGTATTTCTTTGGGTTTGGTTTTTTTCTGGTATCTCCACACTGTTCCTCCTCCTCCTTTATATCTCTGCAGACCCCATTTCTAATCTATTTTGTGCTTGGATACAGTGAGTCTACATTCCCATAAGCAGTTTCTAATTTCAGTGCTGTCTCTGAACACCCTGAAGACCCGCTGGACACCAGTAAGGTCCTCCCATTTCTCCTTGGATATCCCAGTATTGATACAGAAGAATCAGTCTCCCCCATGGGTTTCCATTCGCAAACAAGGAACAAATCACTGATTCAATTTTTTCTGATCTGATGGAAATAATTTTGGACACTTGAGAGTCCTAATTTGATGATTTTGACTGTGACGTAGATTTTTTAAAAAAATCTTTAGGAAAATGCTTGCATTTACTTTTAATTTATGACCAGGTATCATTTGCCTGCCAGACAGCAAATTTTAAGCATCTTCATGAATGACTAAAGTCCCAGGGTATCCAATCAATATTAATTTCATACATTTAAATGACATCAAGCAGTGATCAGTCAATAAAGTGAACACTTTAAGAAGCTGGATTATGAAACCAACAAATGATGCCGAGGGTGAGGATCTCCACGGTCTATTTCAAAATGCAAGATGCAGAGTTTAAGGGGGAAAAAAAAATCATTCTATCAAATGTGATTACAAAATTACACAATTGGGATTTTTGTGAGGAGTGTGTGGTAGGACTCAGGGTGAGCTGTGCCGCTTCACAACCATCTCAATCACAAACTGGCCACGGTTGGGCCCGCTCTTAATATTTCTCTTTTTTTTTATCTCAAAAATCATTACAAAAAAAAAAAAATCTAATTGCAGTAATTTCCATACAACCTAAGAACAGTTACATACATACCAGCTAGACAGCGATTCCTTCCTGGGAGAACACAAACAGAATTAAGATAATTAACACCCACAGGCACCGGTGACAAAAGCTGTTTCAAGAACCAGAGCCGCTCATGTCTGACCCCCGGCCAGCGCCGCCCCACCTCGGGCTCGCTGCTCCAGCTCCCCAGTGCTCATCAGTGGGGAGGTGAGGGTGGCACTGGGTGCAGTGGTGGCGCTGCACAAGGCTGGTGGCTTTGCCTGTCACCCAGCCCTGAGAGGCATGCGTTGCTGGTGCAGAGGGCAGAGCTCTGGAGACCCTGCCACATCCCCGCTGCCTTCCCACAGGCAGATCCACCTTTCCTCCCGGTGGCCATCACGCCCCTCGACACAGCACCTCATCCACCCAACAGCTGGTAGTGGGATTTACTGCTCCAAGGCTGAGCCAGAGAAGCACCAACTTGCCTAAGTCCACCAAAACGGATCACAGATGGAGCTGCCCAAAACCCCACCTGCATCGCAGAGCAAAACGGCTGCACCAAGGACTCTGAAAAGACCAGCCTCAAACCTCTCTTCTGTAACACGTACTCCAGCCTCAGCACCATGAGATGGAAACCCTCCACCATTTCCTAAAGCTCATCCAAGCAAACTGGGGATGTTCTCTTTCCTGCCCAGAAGTCACCTGTAGGCCTGATGGCTCAGGTGGTGAGTCTGGAGGCCTCCATGGAGAGACAAGGCAGACTGGGGACCGGGGCCGATGCCCTCCACTGCAAAGGACCTTGCTCTGGAGAGTTCATCCCTCTCTAAAAGCAGGTGTTTTGTTCCTGACCTCATGGAGCTCCACAAATCCTGACCACCAGAGAAGCTGTGCTCAGTGATGCCAAACAGGGTTGGGGGAGCGCCCCAAAAACAGATGCGCTCTGAGACGAGCCTCTAGCACCAAGCCCAGAGCTCTGGAGCAACACAGCCATGACGGAGCACCTCTGTGACCCCAACAACAGGCGGCACAAAGACCGCAGATCCGGGTCTGATAACCAGGACATGTGCTTTCCAACACTGTTTACACACCAGGCAGGAGGCAAAAGGCTACAATGCCCCCAGAAGGAGAAGCCCCCCGCCCAGGCACTCCTCCAGGCCAAAGCCAGCTGCCCTGAGCTCTGCCGCTGCGGTGCAGTGCCCAAACCCAAACAACAGCAGGGAGTCTCCCACCGATGCCTACCACCCTGCTCTCAGCTGGGGACAATCCCTGTTTGAACACTCTCTGCCTCTTCCAGGGGGGAAGCACCTCTAACACGTTGCTACCAACTGGGTAAATCTGACTTATTGCAAGTTGCAGTAATGGCGAAGCAGGAAAAGAGGGAAAAGAAGAGTGAAAGCAGGCTCCGCTCCCGTTTCCAAGGAACAGCTGCCTTCTCTTCCCACCTCAGCTTCAGCCTGGCAGCCCCCCTGCTTACTTGGCTTTGGGTTTGCATCTTTATTTACCCTGGCATAACCGAGCATGAAAATACCTGCATGGTGGCTGCTGGAATGTTTGACAGGCACCACGCAAGGCGGGAAAGCCGTGAGCCAGGCCCCAGCCGCAGCACGGTGAACTTTGTCACCTTCTGTACCCCTCGGTGCCTTTCAGAGGGTGGCTTTCTGGCCCTCATGGTCCTTCTCGAGCCCTCACGTTTAACAGGCAAAGAGGAAAGAAGGACAATGGGGCCGAGCACTAAGCTTTGCCGGCCGGCTGCCTGCTGAGAGGCGGCGGCACAGGTGTCCCATCCTGCAGCAGCTCGCCCGTCGGCGCTAGGGCAAGGCGCAGGGGCCACGTACCGTTGAGCAGGGTGCCAAAGTGCAGCACTTGCAAGTACTCCTTCTCGCGCATGAAGCCGGTCAGCGGAGAGGCCCAGCCTTCGCTCAGCACCTGCACCCACTGCAGATCCAGCTGCAAAACAAACCCACACGGCACTCCTGTCACCAGCTCACGCTCAGAGCTTGCTTCTCCTTCCCTCTCGCCGGCTTTGCTTCAAATATGGGCATTTATAAAGGGGAAGAAATCCACGGCAGGGTTGGCTTGGCTACTTTTTTTAAGCAGACTCATGTACTTCCATGGCACAACAGCTTGCAGGGCTGTACTAAACACAGTGAGGGAGACCGAGGGCCCTGGGTTGCTACAGCACAGGGCAGACACAGCAGAAAGCGGCTGAGGATCAGAACCCTGCCTCAGATGGCCACTAACCAAAGAACAGAGTCCCCCCAGCAACATCCCTGTCGAAGCTCCTACCCTTCAAGCAGCTGAACAGCGAGAGACCGGCAGCACGGCCTCCACGCGCGACGGTACCTTAGTGATCTCCACGGATGGCAGCATCTCTGCTTCAGCTCGGACACTCTGGATTTTATTTTCAGGTACAAACAACTCAATAACATCCTTAATGGAGCTCTGGGGCACAATGTTCTGAAAGAGAGAGACAGACAGACGGCAGCTGTAAGTAACACACTGGTTCTCAAACACACAACAAAAACTCAGTATCCGCAGGCAGGCCTACAAGCTGCCAGCAGCGGTGGCCTAAGACGACCTACTTGTGTCTGGAGGAGCTCCACAACCTGCTGAATACACTCAGACACCGACGCAACATTCGTTTTCAACACTAGCTCGGGAGATTCGGGCTTCTCGTACTCTGAGTCAATCCCTGTGAATCCTACGGACAATTAAACCCAAAATAAATTTATTTAAGGTTAATACTTGGTGCCCTACACCCAACAAAGCGGTACAACCAACCAGTGAGCATTCAACAACACTGGGTACTACCAGTGACATTCGTGACAGCAAAATCAGGGAAACAGGATACTCTTGTGCCTAACAAAGAGCCTTTAGCAGCCCATCTCTAGGGGCAGAGCTGCAGCCACAGTGCTGTGGAAAACAACAGGCAAAATAAGACCTCACTCTCCCATACCTTTGATCTCTCCAGCTCTTGCCTTCTTGTACAGGCCCTTCACGTCTCTGCTTTCACAAATATTTAGAGGAGCATCGACAAAGATTTCAAAGAAAGGAAGCCCAGCTGCCTCATGAATTTTCCGTGCATTTTGACGATCCTGTTAAAAGAAAGATAGAAAAAATCATACCTACCTGAACTGTAGCAAGCAGTTCCCTACAACATGGCATGCCCTGGAATCTGACACGGGTAAAATTGTCTCTAGTAGAGATTTATTCAATTTATACTAATTCTAATAAGGGTTATTCCATCTTCCCCCCGCCCCCTTTTCTTTAAATACACATTAAAAAAAATAATCTGCAACTTTCATCTGTTTTCAGCTTTTTCCATCCAAAACACCCTCTCCATTAAGCAGGACAGCAGGAATTCAGAATGTGACAAACTATCTGCCCCACGTGAGGAACGGCTTGCAGCAGCTGGATAATGGCAGCTACTTGGTATTCTCAGGAAGCATCAAAGATCAATCACTGCTTCTTCTCAGCAGCAATACCACTGACAGGCTCTCGTTTCTACACCTCTTTTCTGCCTCCTAAGGAATTAACAGTTGGTCACGCTTGACCAATATGACAGCCTGCTCGGTGGGTGAGGGGAGAGCAGTGGGTGTTGTCGCCTTTGACTTCAACAAGGCTTTTGACACTGTCTCCCGTAACACCCTCCTAGACAGGATTAGGCAGTGTGGGTTAGATGGGTGACAGTGAGGTGGATGGAGACCTGGCTGGATGGCAGAGCTCAGAGGGTTCTGCTCAGTGGTGCAGAGCCCAGTTGGAGGCCGTAGCCTGTGGTGTTCCCCAGGGGTCAGTACCGGGTCTGGTCTTCTTCAATATATTCACCAATGACCTGAGTGAGGGTAGAGTGTACCTTCAGCAGGTTTGCAGATGGACACAAAACTGGGAGGGGTGCCTGACACAGCAGAGGCTGTGCCGCTATTCAGCGAGATCTGGACAAGCTAGAAAATTTGGTGGGGAAGAACCTGATGAAATTCAACAAGGACTAGCTTTTACTCCATTTGTAATATTTAATATATCAAAAGAAGTCACATCAAACTGCCCTCCAGAAATCCCTACTTATTGCACATAGTTCTGTGTATTGGTGGCAAAAAAAAGTAAATAGAGAAGTTAAAAGGAGTGTCTGAAGGCATGTACAGAAAGTCCTCTACGTAACTCTCTCTTTCCTGAGAGCAATCATAAGATCAAGGCTGCCCAGAAAGGAGCAGAATACGATCAGGGCGTTTACCTTTGCAAAAGGAGAAATGAAACTCGTTATGCAGACAAGCCCCGCGTCCGCGAACAGCCTGGCCACCTCCGCGATGCGGCGGATGTTCTCCTCACGGTCCCCCGCAGAGAAACCCAGGTTTTTATTCAAGCCGTGCCGAACGTTGTCGCCGTCCAGGGAGTAGCAAGGGATGCCATGAGAGACCAAGTACTCTTCCAGAGCAAAGCCAATGGTGGTCTTTCCAGCTCCGGAAAGGCCTGTTGGAGACAGAAAAGTGAGGTTCAGGTTTAAGGTCAAAAAAAGTGAAGGTGACAAAACACAATGCCCCTGGGACCCCGGCAACGAAAACCCTTCTGTCTGAAGCCACTTCAAGACAGGAGTGAGGTAGGGAAGCCGGATTCATCATTTTAGCAGACAGCTACCACCGCAAAGCAGGGTTGGCATTAATGCCATTAACTTGGCCCTAACCCCCAAATGAGTTTATCATTCAAAGCAGAAGAGAAGGGCAACACACTGGAAGGCACACGAAATGAGAAACAGCATAAGGAACCCCGCAATGGCTGCGCAGGGAATGGCCTCCAGTGCGACCTGCTGTCTGGGAGTATTCACTCTTCAGACAAGACGACTGCCTTGTGCCACTCACGAGGTTGTTTTAAACACAGCAGACTCAGCCGTCCCAACAACCGTCCCGCCAGCCCAGAAAGAAAACATCCGCATGCTGCTCTGGACAACCCCGGGCAGGTTCCACCACCGAGGACCGGCTGGATTTTAGCCAAACCCTCCTCAGCCACACACTTGGGAACAAGGAACGCAATCCTTAGGGCTTCTGACGTGTTCAAAGGAGCCCGATAACAGCTGTGGAATTCATCAGAACATTAGTTACGGGCAGCAGCTGCCAGGGAGGGTACCCTGCTGCGCCAGCATCTGCGTGTCGGTGTTTCCCAGGTGTAAGTGTTTCACAATTCCCAGTTCAGAAGGAACAGCGATTGTTTCCCCAATCCCCACCTCCAAGCCACGCTCAGGTACGCACGTGGGTTTCAGGCGTGAAGCCACGCTTTAGGCCAGAGAGGGCAATACCTGTTAGCCACACTGTGCAGCCTCGAAATCCACCCCTGGTACCGACGACTTGGCCTCTCTTGCTCCTGCTGACATGATGGGCTTGGTAAACCACATTGGTCGATTCCTGGTGAAAGCAAAGCACAACAAAACACTTCTGTTATCTTGTCGCTCTCTGTACAAAAGAATATTTCAGCTGGGATGAACTTAAAGGAGAGAAGCACAAACGAATGGCATGAGCCATTGGGCAAACTTTGGCAATATGGCACAAAAGGGAAAATGGCAAACACAAGAGCTGCCCTTGGTGTAAGCTGGGTTTCTGTCTGCATGGCTCAGGCTCATTTTTGAAAGACGGCATTTGGCTCCGCTCAGAGCCCTTCTGGTGGCAATGCCATCCTGCTCGCTGTTGCGGCAGCAGGTGAGGGTGAGGTGCTGTTCAGGAGCCCTGCCCCGTGATGGAGACACCCGCAGGCAGCAGGGCAGGACACCGGGTCTGCCAGGAGATCCCAAGAGCACACTCCCTGCCTCTTCGGCATTCTAAAATACAGGCAGGCTCACCTATTATTTTAATTACACTTGCAAAACAAAAGCAACCCAAAGCACTGATTGGCACGCTGTGTATAACATAACACGGGCTCTAACTGTGGACGGGGCAAGAAAGAGCCACGTTGCAGGGCTGGGCTGAGCAAGACCAGCTGGGAAAGACAGCGGGATGGGAGGCAGAGAAAACAACTCCCACCGTGTGCCCAGGCACCTGCCCGTACACACCAGGGATCAGCACAGTGCTGAGCCAGAGCCCTCAGTTTTGGTACTTCCCAACATCAACCTGCTCTCCGCTGGGACACAGACTGAAACAGCCTCTCTGTGCCCTCCAGCTCCACCAACAGCACTTCAACAAAGACTTTTTGCCCATAAAATATCTTCAAGGCCTCATTATTTGTGAGGATTATGTTCCCAACCGAGGCAGCCAAAGGAAAAGTCTCCAGAGGGAACATAAATATCTTCTCCTCAGCTGGATTCTTCCCCACCTCAGGTTTATCTGCTTCCTATCATCAGGGCAAGAGCGGGTTTGTGTTTTCTCATGATTTACGTCTGAAACCACAGCAGGGAAGTGATCACCTTTGATTTTCCAAGGGAAAATATATTGACAAGTTAAAAAAAAAAAGGAAGAATGGGAGAAACAATAAATTAAAAAGGTTGCCCTTTAAACGTGTCAGCAAAACAGCCCGATTATTTTTTTTCCCTCTACTTGTTGGGCGATAAACACTTTAACATCATCAAGCAAAGGGAGGGAGAAGCCACCCCTCCGGAGCTGGCCCAAGGTGACCATTCCCACCCTGTGCCACCACCATATGACTTGACGGGAAGTCCTGACCTAAAAAGGTTTTCCCAGCTGTTGTCCCAACCACCTCCAGCAATGTACCTTCTTGCTCCAAGGAGTCTCACTCCCCATTCTCATTGCCACAGCCACCAGAGTCCATCCCTGACATCACTCCCCACTTCAGCAGTTGTTTCAAACAATGAAACAAATTAATCAGGGGTTGAAGCACAGGGGACAGATGAGATGCTGCACGGAGCCCAGGTACCACAGCAAAACAAAAACAAAACCCCAGAACCTCTCTACACCTGTCCTGAGAAAAAAAAAACAAAGGAGTGAGCTCATCACATCTTGATGACTCAGAAAATAAAAGATAAGTATCTCTAGATCTGTTTTCCGTGGTTTGGTTGGTTTGGTTTCTCACAGGGGGTGTCAAAAGTGCGTCTGAACATTTTGAGCTTGCAAAGGTGAGACAACACCACCGTGGTTTAATTTCCACCTGTCCTCAGGGGTTCAAGGCTTCAGCAGCGAGGCTAAATGAGCACACGCAGAAGAGCCAGCAGACAAAAATAACCCCGTCTCCCAAGGGTGTGTTTCTGCTGTGATTACTCCTGGTTGAGCTCCAAACCTACCTGTCACCTTGCCAAGGACCCTCAGAAAAGCACGAGTGCCCAAACCCACCTTCCCCAACAGCTCCTCACTTCTCAGCCCCACTGCAGCACAATCCCTGCTTGGTGATTACATGCTCCTCAAGCGCAGCACTCCAAAAACCACAAAAAGGGCATTTTGCAATTTGCTTGCAAGCCACAGCAGACAAGACTGACACTTCTGCACAGAGAAATGAACCGGCATGCTTGGAATCTCTCCTTCACACCCTCTGCATCAGGAGGAATTCTAGCCGCACAGTCGCTTTTGCAAACTCTTAGTCTCTGATGGATCTGTCCTGTAGGAGATGAACTATGATAACATCCACACCTTGGGAAGATGCAGGAACTAACATATTCCTACGTGGTTGATGTAATGAGATTGTTAGGTTAAAAGCATAGGTTGCTGTGCCGTAAATCTGTGTGACGCACTGCGGGCGCCTCTCGGAGCTTTCATTTTGCACGCTGGCATCTTTTGGACCTTGAGAAAGAATCACTGAGGGCACTTTTGAAGTTCAGCATTGCCATCAGACCTCTCCTACCTGCTGGGAGCTCCAAAATTGGTACCAAACCCCTCTGATTTTTCTGCTGCATTAATTATCTTACCAGTAAACTCTTCCTAACCCTGCACAACTGCCTGCAACACACCAACAGAAGTTCTTGTCGCCAGCTATGCTGCAAGTTATGCAAAAGAAATAAAAAAAGGGAGAGAGAGAAATGTGAGGACATGACGGAGGGTTGGGCTGGAAGCTTCCTTGGCCAGAACAGCAGGAATCACCGACTTCCCACCTAATCATCCATGAGCTGAGACACGGCTTGGGAAGCCAGAGCTGAAGCATGACAAAACGGAGTGAAGGCACCACCAATAACAAGCATCAGCAGCTCGAGAGCAAACCCTGGAGAGATTTCATCTAGAAAAAGCCTACGCTGCAAGACCGTTGGGAGGCAGAGATAAGCAGCGGATGGGGTTTAATCAAACGCAGGGCTGTCCTGCTGATTTTATTGCCATGCTTTTAACCTTGTCATCATAAATCAAGCACATTTAAGAGATTATCACGCAGTGGTCATTGCAACACACCGACGCCTGAATGTTGGGCCCCACGGCAGAGACAATTTAGGAAGGCTGGGAAGTGCTTCTTGCAATAACCTAGATCAAAGAAACGAGGCTTGGGAGAGGAACCTCTTACCTATAATTTAGCCCCAAACAAAGCTCCGAGCAAGGCAACAAGTGACCTGGCAGTGTTTCCAAAGAAGAGTCACGCAGTCCCTGCCAGCCAGCTGGTGAAGCAGGACATTGCCACGCTCCTTCCTTTCCTTGAAAATCTGCTGTTTGGCCACATCTGCACGATTTCACCCCTCAGCCCACAGTAAACAATAAATTGAAAAAGTCGCCCTTTTTTGCTGACCCACAGCAAAGGGCCAGGCCAGGACTGCCCCAGCTGCATCTGTATTTAGGGGCTATCTCACATCATTAGCAATATGATGCATTTTTTTCCAGTTAAGCCTTTAATACACACCCTATTTTGGTTCTGCACCCTGGATGCGTCTCCAGGAAAAAAAAAAAAAAGAAAAAAGGCTTGCAAAATGTTTTCAGCTAATCATAACTGGCTATGGCAAAGTAAGCTTTTAAAATGATAAAATTATCAACAAGGTTTGAAGTCAAACACTTGCTTAAGCCTCCAGAAATTGATCTGACTCATTGTTTAAAATCCTCTCCTAAATCTTGCCATCTTATGAAAGAAAAAAAATATACATATTTAATCCTATCAGTTGAACTTGATGCATAAAAATTAAGAGTTTATTTAACTTTTCCTTAAGAAGATATTTTTTTCTACCAGGGCAATTCCTACAGCCGCTCCTGCAAACGGGCAAGCTGACATGGAGAAGATAAAATGCCCATCACCAACCAGGGGGAAAAGCCTTCTGTAAACTGGCCATTTGCTGCAGAAAAGCAGAACTATTAACTCAAAAGAGCAGGAGGCAGAGAGGGAAGTGAGGGTTTTGCTTGTGGAAGCACAGATTTGCTTATGACCCTACTGAAGAATGATAGAGAAACCTCGGAGGCTCTGAAGTCCTGATTTAGCTGGTGTAATCCTAAACCTACAGGCTTCTTCCAGTTTGGGGTTTGACTTACGGATTGGGCTAAGGCAATAAAAATGCTTCAAAATCAGTTCCACTCTTTCCCAGGGGAAAACCCCACCGAGATGAAGTTACCCTGGAAATTTTTCCCGTTTCCCCTCCTAGGATCCTACAATCACAGGGCAGAGCTTGGCCTGTAGCTCCAGATAGGGAAGCGGGACTTCCCAAGCACCCAATGTCTTCCCGTAGCGCCCACCTTCTCGGGACATCGTCCCCCCCTCTTTCCTGCAGGGAAACTCATCTCTCTCCTCCCACCGCTCCTACACCAGCAGAAATGAGGCTGTGTTTCCTTTAGAGACTTTCCTGGGTGACCCACCACCAAATACACCCCGCAAGGTCAGGGGCTGGGGCTGCCCGTGTCCCCCGGCCCCGGGGCAATGCTGAGCCGGGCTCCCGTTCTGCCCCCAGTGCTCCAAGCAAAGCACGGCCAGCCTGGCTCACTCCCTGGCACCCTCTGCCTCTGGCACTCCTCACTGTTGGCATGGCCAAATCCACCTCCATCCCCTGCCAGCAGCCTAACACAGAAGGTCTTAAGGAGAGCAGCAGAGACATCCCAGTTTCCCAAAACAAGCTGCCTTTCAGCCTGCAGACAGACGGCTGGAGGTGCCAAACACCGCTGACACACGAGGTTTGCGAGGTGCTGTGAGCTGAAGTGGTTTTGGGGTTTTTTTTTCTTAATCCGCAAGAATTTTTCAGCTCTTAGCAAGACCTTATTTTGGATCGCAGCTAAAATGTTTTTCTCTGGGTATAAATTCGTGGGGTTTGGGTTGCCACAATCAAATTTTACACAGCCCTGGCCAAGAAAAAAAAAAAAAGAACACCCGCCCAAAAAATAAAACCACCAAAAACCAAAACCAAAAACCAACCAACCAAACAAACAAAAAAAAACTCAAACCAAACCAAACCAAAAATCCACCCAAAACCCCCAACCAACAAAACCAGGCCCACGTTCCAGTCACCCTGCAAATCAGATGCTGATTTCCAGCGTGTGTGAGTTCAAACCAGCAGGCTGGGCACCGAAATCCGCCTTCCTGCAGGCACCCAGACCAGGCACTTCTTTATCCTTGAATTAGATGATGTCACTACTCTAAATTTCCCCCCCACAGGAAAACTAGTGAGTCATTCTGCACTCCCATGTTTTCAGGACAAGTTTGCAAGGGCAGGACAGATGTTATTAAAAAAAAAAAGCCTTCCCATCTCCATTCCAGAAATCCCAAGGGAAAGCTGCATGGACAAACAAAGCTTCTTGTCAGCTGCTGACAAAAGTAACAATTTTAAAAATAAATCCTTCTATGGTTACCTTATTTTTTTTATATTCAGAATTGTTCTGCTAAATTATCTCCCCTAAATGAACCTGTTTCAGCAGTTGGGCTCATGCTCGTTCAGCAAACAGGCTCGAGAATGCAAAAGGAGAACAGCTTTGCTTTGATGCCTGGGGTGTGTTCCAAGGCTGCTCTGCCAAAAGGTTGGGACCACCACCAATACAGGAACTGGTTATCTTGCAAAACAAGGGAACATACAGCCTGGGAGAGCTCGGGCTGTTCAGCCTGGAGAAGAGAAGGCTCCAGGAAGACCTTGGAGCAGCCTTCCAGGATCTGAAGGGAGCTCCAGGAGAGCTGGAGAGGGACTCTTGGTCAGGGAGTGGAGGGACAGGACAAGGGGTAATGGTTTTAAATTGGAAGAGGGGAGACTTAGATGAGATATTGGGAAGAACACCTTTGTTCTCTCAGCCTGTCCTCACAGCAGAGGGGCTCCAGCCCTCTGAGCACCTTGGTGGCCCTCCGCTGGAGATGACCTGTGCTTGGAGGCCAATGCCTAACCATGGCTAGGAGCAGGCAGGTGGGACACCAGCTCCACATTCTGCCAACTAAGACAGCAGAATCTTCCACCATCCAAGCTAGCACAGGTTGAACGGAGCCCACCTCAGCTCTAAACGATATGGGGACAACACACTTGGTTTTAACATGCCCGTCATATCCACCTCAGGAAAGAAATCCTGTAACTTTTGTGAAGCTCTAGCAGCTTCATAAACCATGGAAGCTACAGAGGATCTGCATTTCAAGCAGCTTGATTGGGTTTTAAAATGCATACATTTCTGTAAAAGCAGTAATCCTCTCGCGTCTCTTCTCCTTTACAGGACATTGTGGCAGCCTGCTGACAGAACGAAGCCCAGGCTGGCTTAGCATCGCAGCGACACGTGCTTCTCCCTGCCTCATTCAGTAACCAGGATCCACACCAGACCTGGTGTCTTGAACCCCACGTGTTTGACTTTGCAATGGCCAGTGGTCATCAGCGAGCGACAGGCGACCTCTCTCCACCTCAGCACTGGTTTTTTTAAGGTCTGCAAAGTGCAAAAGCAGCAGCAGGAAGAACTGTGGGGAAACTTGGCCAGAACCGTCCCCCCGGACACAGTTAAAAGGGGGAACTCTGCTGGACAGGCCAAAAGTTCACTTGGCTGGAAAAAATCATTAAGATGAATTCATGGAAGGAAAGGTCATCGAGAACTATCAGGAAGAAAGGCATGGCCTCTGATATCTTGAGTTGTAACTCAATGGAAGCTGGGACAACGCACTGTGGTGTCCCAGCCACAAACTCTTTCTTGGCTCCCGCTCTTGGCGGCTGCTGGAAAATACAAACAGGGCCAAACAGACCTTGCCCTCACTCAGCGTCTCCTCAGTCCCCTCGGTACGTCTGTGGGCTGAAGGCAGGCTTCTGTGCACCGCAGTGCCATTGAACACACCACCCTACACAGCAAGCTGCAGGAGCCAAGTCCAAGTTGAGGACTCAAGTTTGGAGACACCAGGATGAAGGTTTCCCGCCCTGTCTGCCTGTGCATCTGGACCCTACAGGCTGCAAGACAAGCTTTTAATTATGCAAGCACGTGTGGGGTCACCTGGGCCCTTGCCTAAGTCGTCACCACCAAGAACGTTGTACTCTTTAACGAGTGGGAACTTGGCGTTTCCCTCACCCCTCCCTAAACCGAGCGTGGGCACAGGTCTTAGTCATTACGCACTACTCAAAGGCTGGCTGAAGGACAGTTACAAGTTTTTCCTGGGGATTATTCTTATTCAGTCCCTCAAAACCTCATGCAAACTCCCAGGACTTCTGAGGGTGCCATCATCCAGTTTTACAGCCACAGAAGAACAGCAGAAAGCGAGGCCAACAGCAGATGGGGACCTGAGCTCCTGCAATATTTACGCCCTGAAAAAAACACACATACTTGAAAAGCAGCTCCTCCAGATTTCCAGCTGCACCTCAACCTTCCTCACATCCATCCCCTCGGACTCAGACCAGCTTTGCACAGATGGAGGTAGATACAACGAGCTGCTCCAGCCATGGGTGAGGTGACTTGTCCAGCGTCGCTCCCAGGGTCCCTGCAGAGGCCAGCACGCAACTCGGCCCCTTGCAGCAGCAGTCACCTCCTCGAAAATTAGGGTTTTTTCTCCCCACTCTTCCCACACTCGCTGGCAACACAAACAAATGATCTTCCCATCAGAAGGGTTGGGCAGGCCTGAAAAATGACCTCCCACCCAACACACTTTTGTGTACCGCAATGAAAAGCTGATAAATGGTTTGCGCTCAAAGAAAACATTTTGTTCTGCCAGAGAGGCCACAAAGACCTCAAGGTCAGAAAGTTTTAGAAATGCAGGTACAAGTGGTTATTTTCCAAAGATGCACAAAAAAAGTTCATCCCAACAAACCCAACACACTGCATTTAAAGAGAAGCCAAGTTAAAAAAAAATCACGTAAAAAATTATGCAAACCGGCTCCTTTCTCAAGCCCTGCTCCACAAACAGGTCAGCACATTTTGGTACCCACTCTGTAGATAAAACTTTCAACACACAGAGTTGTAACCGAGCCAAGCTGTAAGCAAGCTAAAAAGGACTGTTCTGCAGGGGATGGGAGGCAGCACCAGCAATGATCACCACAGGCAAAATCCAAACTTCTCAGCATCCCATTCTGCGATGCACACCCATGCCAAATGCCCTGACCTGGCTATTTTGCATCCCTCCTTTGTTAATTATACATTCAAAGTAAATTTTCACTCAGAAATGATTAAGCTGAGACCATTAAGGAACTGTTTCTCACTTCCTACAGCTGTGATTCAGAACCCAATTGGAGATAACCATTAGTCACCTTGCCCACAATAACAGTAAATTAATAAACAGTAACCGGAATCACATGGCATTTCTCTTCATGGACTGTTATGATACCAAAGGGTAGAAGCACTGTGACCAAAGCACAAGTTCAAGGCATGGCGTGGCATGAGGAGCAGAACCATGGGCCCTGCATTATCGTTTGTGGGTGCGTAGAGCTGCTAGTTTATCTAAAATACCTGGTTTCAGATAGGCAAGGCCTTTTCATTTTCAAAGGCTATTTTAAAGATGCCCTCCAGGATCAACATCAGCACAGTAAAAAAACATACAAAAAACCCTCACAAGTATGCCAGTACTTCTCTTGAAAACCCTCCAGATAAACAAAATCCCCGTGGCCTAAATCTAACCTGCAGCTGCAGTGCACATGTCTGGGTGGTGTGGGATCTTCAAAACCATTCACTGTCTCACCGAAAACCACTTGTAGGGGCTGCCCGTAAAGAGAGCATGTGTCAAAACTGATGCCCAGGTTACAGGTTTCGGTAAAGATTTGCAGCTGGCCATGATTTAATCAGTGCAACCCAAGAGCTGGGCAAAGCTGGAGCCTGTATTTATCCAGGAGTCCAGCAGCAGCACAGGAAATAACAGCCTGGCTCCAAGCGCAGCAACTCGGAGCTGGAGAAATTCAAGCCAGGTTTAGGCACCCCGGCCACCACCCCAGATGGCACCCACCATGCCAACCAGCACCAGCACCACCACCAGCCATGCTCAGCTGTGCTCCTCCAAACGAGGCCCCTGGGAGCTGAAAAGAAATCACAAAGAGCCACTAGTCTTGGTGAGAAAGCAAAAACATTAACCTCAGAGCACACCCACGGAGGATCAAGCCTGACCTACCTGCCTCTCCTCCTTGGAAGGAAGGGGTCTTCAGGCAGGAATCACCCGCCCCATCACAAAAACCCTTCCACTTTTCCATGAGCATGAGGTTTTATGGCCCTGGGAGATGCACACAGCATGCTGGAAAACATACCCTGCTGCTCCCCCTGCCACGGCACTGCCAGGGAACACCAGACAAGCCACCCTGCGCTTGGGGAAGGTCCACCAAGGTCCCTCGCTTGCAGCTTCTGAGGCCGGACCACACCAAGCTGCTTAATTAATTCCCCATTCTCCGGATGGCTCAGCCTCCCAGAACCACGGAAAGAAAGAGACATTCATATTTAGGAGCCTGCAACTTTTCCTGGCTTTTCTTCCCTGAAATTTCTCACACTGAACATCCCTGCTCTTCACAGGGTACGGTTAACAAGCACCAGTTTGGCACACTGGCAGCACAAGTTAATGAAACGAACAGCACAAGTTAATGAAACGTCACAGTGGGGGCAGCAGACTGGAAAGGTAACTCTTTAAAAGCAAAGGACTTCAAAAGAAAGAGGAAGAAAAGGGGAGAGAGCGATAGGAAACAAAAGAAGTTGAAATTACGGCGTATCTATATAGTCTGCTGACCTTCCCGTGATCTTTGAAGAGGCATAAAGCAAAACAAAAGTCATCAAAAATTGAAATAAGAAAGAGTAAGCACGTGATGAGCAACTAGAAAACAATCCTCTTCTACTGTCACAGTGCTACGAGTTAGGCACTGTGTGTCACAAAACAAATCACGGCTTTAAACCCAGGACTTCGGAATCTCTAGGTAAAACATCAGAAACAGTCTTGAGTAATTCAGCCCAGAGCAAGGCATGGCAGCTCCCTGGGATCTGGGCTCTGCTGCGCCGTCCCCTCTGCAAGTGTCCCCACCAGGAGCTACCCAAAACTGTCAACATAAACATCCTTCCAGATGTTTTGGTGTTTATGTTCAACACAACAGCGTGAATTCACACAAGGAGTAAGCGTGCAAAGAGATGAAGGCACGGATTGGGGTTTTTAAATAAACATTTTATTTTCCTTCAGCTTGGCAATGAAGCCGATGGAGCAGTGCACACGTCGCTGCACAGCCCGTGCTATCACTCAGCTCATCTGAACTCTGCTCTGCAGCTGCAGTTTTTGCAGCACGAGAACAGCTTTTAGGGAAAGAAACTAAGCCTCTTCGTATTTCCTCAGGGCCGTCATCTGATCTGGTGGGGTTTGTTGGTTTTTTCCTTCTTTTTCATTAAGTTTAAACAAAAAATCTCAAATATTTTTACCCATGAGTTTATCTTTAAATAAGATCATTTAATTTGCAACTGTGCACGTAAGCCCTACTCCAGCAAGACACAACTATCACAAGTTAAAGCTTTGTGATCCACTGGGCTACAGAAGCAGTGTCCTAGTGAAAGGCATGACCCATGCCGTGCCATCCAGCTTCCTAGAGATGCTATTGCACAACCAGAGAGGCGGCAAGGCTGTAACATCTACCCTGAAAAAAAGGCAGTTTTGGTAGAATCAGAACGTTTACAGTTGGAAAGGACCTTCAAGATCATTGAGTTCCAACCCCCCTGCCCTGGGCAGGGACACCTCCCAACCACACCAGGTTGCTCCAAGCCCCATCCAGCCTGGCCTTGAACCCCTCCAGGGATGGGGCAGCCACAGCTTCTCTGGGCAACCTGTTCCAGTGCCTCACCACCCTCACAGCAAAGAATTTCCTCCTAAGATCTCATCTAAATCTCCCCTCTCCCAACTTAAAACCATCATCCCTTGTCCTGTCACTCCACTCCCTGACCAAGAGTCTCTCTCCAGCTCTCCTGGAGCTCCCTTCAGATCCTGGAAGGCTGCTCCAAGGTCTCCCCGGAGCCTTCTCTTCTCCAGGCTGAACAGCCCCAGCTCTCTCAGCCTGTCCTCACAGCAGAGCTGCTCCAGCCCTCTGAGCATCTTTGTGGACCTGTGCTGGACCCGTTCCACCATGCCCATGTCCTTTCTGTGTTGAGGACTCCAGAGCTGGACACAGGACTCCAGGTGTGGTCTCACCAGAGCAGAGGAGGAGGTGTGGGGCTTTTGCTCTCCCCTGAGTGCCTGTAAGGGCACCCAAAGAGGGACGCGCTGGAGCAGCCAGCAGCGACGATTGCCGGGGCAGGACTCTGAACACCTCAGCCCCACCAGACATGCGTTTTCCTTGTATGCACAGGGACAGGTAAGCTCCCCAAAGCCAGTCACCCTGCCGAGGGGCCAGCTCTTCCAGCCCATGGGCTCCCTGGCACACTGCTTCCCCAAGAGCACACTGCACCATCTGTATCCTCCTCCTGGTGATGAAGACGGTGCTGGATGGGGAGAGGTAACGAGCTGCGGAAATGCCAGCGATGCTGCAGGTGTGGGAGAACAAGCCACTATTCCGACAGGGCTGGAAGAACGGCTGAGCCCTGAATGCTGCCCTGTGCAGGAGCCCACACAATAAACAAGGGCAGTCCCACAGCTCCGCGCCACGCGCGGCAATTACTGCTCGGCAGCCCTACTCCCCAGAGCAGTTACTTTGCCACCAGGGCACACAGGAGGCCTGTGTAAGGAACATTAAGTCTTTAAGGTCACCGTTAACGGCTGCTCTCCTCCCCCCAAAAAATGTCGGTCCATAAACTGGTCATAAATGAAGGCTTTCTGCCCACGAGGTCTGCCCATGGAAGGGTGCTGCCTAGCACAGAGAGGACTTCGTGCCTCTTGTGGTCCCACAAACAGAAATGAAGAGAGTGTTTCCACACTGACCACCCAAAGAGAGACTACTACACACCAAGACCTGGGTCCTCAGCAGAATTAAGGTGTCTCATTCGTTTTTAAGGACAACATGTGCAGAAATTAAAAAAAAAAATTCTCCTTCGTAGCTTACCACAAGCTTCTATTAATAAACGGGTGTGCAATTAAAACATCCTCAAACTGCAGAGAACGTTCAGGCTGAATTTAGGTTTTAAGTCCTGGGCTTATAATTATTTGATTTCCAAAAGAAGGAGCACAGGCAAAGAAAACAGCCCTCTGGCAACAGCCAGTGCTGCTGCCACTTCTCAGAAGCTGACAGCTAAGCAGCACCACCTGGGAGACCCACTCTGACATGTTCTCAGACAGCGAATAATGCTGGAAACATCCAGCCTCACCAAACCTTGTTTGCAGGAGAAAGACTAAGGCGTCACCCACGCTGTGAAGAAGTGGTAAGAACTGAGACATTATTAGTAATAAGGATTTTTATGAGCAAGAAAGATTCGTGTCACCGAGAGAACAAAAATCTGGGATTAAGCAAGGGACAGGGATCTCAGAAGGGAAAAATTATTCTGTGCATCCAGTTTTCATTTTCCATCTCGGTTGTTGCAGTTACAGAAGGCGCCAGAGAAAATTCACCACCACATTAAACTCCTCTGAGGGACAACATTTAGTTGGAAAAGCTCATTGTGCTTCTCCAACCAGCCTGCGCTTCTGTTAGGCACCATCTCTGCCATGCTGCTGATGCCTCAGCCCTCCTCAACCAACCACCCTGCGCTGAGACGGAACCCAACTGTCCACACATGTATGCAAATTAATTGCGCTGATTAAGGGACACCCATCAAAGAGAGATGCCTCATCTCCCACCCTTGATATCAACTTGAGATGGTTGAAACCCACGGGATGCCAGGACCGCATCTGGAGCAAGAACTTCACTTGCGCTCTGTGCCACACACTTCCCCGGCGATGGACCGCAGGGACCATGGAGGGGTGATCATTGCTGTTTCATTAGAATTACCAAAACCTCCCATCATTAGTGAAATCATGTCTCTTCTCACTCTATCGCGCACTTGGCAGATAAGCACATGACCGTACACCTACAACTGTCAACCAGATAGCATCTGTTTTGACAGTCACGGTACAAAGGTCAGCCACAACCTTGCTTATAAAGGTCATTTATCCAGCCCAGGGTGGAGGCGAAGGAGAAAGATTATTCTGGAAGTTCAGTAATGCCTCCCTCCTGTCACAGAAATAAAAAAACCCCACACCTCCCATACGTGGCTCACATTTTGCACCTCCCCTCCCTGAAATAATCCCTAAACCACAGGTTTTCACGTTTCCAAGAACACCCTGCTGCACAGGCACACTTTGTTACGTGTGGGTTTTGCTGCGTTCCTATCCAGACAGATTACCAGCATGTCTGAAATGCATTAAGTCCATCTGAAAAGTTTACGACGAGGTGAAAGAAAAAAAAAGAAAGAAAAGAGGAAAAAAAAGTAAAAAAGAGAAAAAAATAAGGGAAAAAAAGAGGAGAAGAGGGG
>VXBW01006452.1:377162-409500 GCA_013400375.1 Thinocorus orbignyianus
CTACCGTCTGCTGCCGGCTCGACATGGTGATGGATGCCACGGGACGGGCCGGGCCGGGCGAGGCTATATGGGCCCCGCCGCAGCCAGCGCGGCCCCGGGCCGGCCCCTCGCCCTGCGCCCGCCTCCGCCTCCGCCTCCTCCGGCCCGGCCCCGGGAAGGTCCCGAGGGGATAGCGAACAGCCACGGCTGCACCCAGGGGCGGAGGGACCACCGGGCCCCTGGGCAGGGACATCTCCCACCACAGCAGGNCCTCAGGGCTGCTCTCCAGCCGTTCTCCTCTCAACCTGTATTTGTGCCAGCCCGCGTGTGGACACAGAGCCGCAAACTGGCTTCCCGCCGTCAGGACAGGGAGCAGGGAAAATTCCCATTTGGCTGCTGAAAGAGCCCAGCTACACGCCTCTAGGGTAAAAGCCATCATCCTTCAGGTAAGGATGTGTCCTGCTCCCAGACAGGAACCACCCATGTGTTCAAGGAGAGTGAGGAGGAACAGGATCCCACACAAAAGAAGTGGGGAAAAAAATCACCTCTGGAGGATAATGCTGCCAAACCCCAAGCAGCGCTGTAGGCAGCCCCCGCCCCCAGCTGTTTGGCCAAAATGCCAAGAAGGTTCAGAAGAAACACACTGAGGTCCACTGGCACAGAAGGCTAAACAGATGAGGGGAACAGAAGCTCATGTCTGATGGTTTTGCCCCAAATCCTCAATTTTCTACCATCAGAAAAGCTCAAATCCCAGAACGTTGCCAAACCAGAGGACAGGCAAACCTCCTGGTGGAGGGAAACCACACGACATTCTTGGGGTGGTCCATGAGCCAGCGACAAGGGAAGAAACATTCCCCATGGGTAACTCTGCACATCGTGTTATGGACATGGCACTTGTCCTCTGATCACTTCCTCCTGATCCCTACCACTCCAGCCATGAATCCACCCCAGGGCTAGGAGGACAGCCTACGCAAACAGTGCTGCCTCTCTTCTGGGAAGAGACAACTCACTTTTAACCATGCCCAGAAGAGCAAGAGCTCTCCTTAGGTCCAACATGCAGTGTCTGCTTTGGGCTTGGGAGTTGTGGGCATCTCCTGGTACCTGTTCATCACACAAGCACCAGCAGCCACATATATCCTTCAGCATAAAACATTCCTGTTTCACCTCTATTCTTCATTCTGGCAGAGTTTAAAATGTTGGGTCCCCAAACAATGCCCCTTGATGGGAAAGGAAAAAGATGGTGGGATTTTTGCCAAGCTCCCTGAGATAAGTGGGAGAAGGATCCTAAACAGAACTCGGGAAACCCCAAGGGGGAGATGAGAGGAAAGAAAGCAGAACAGAATAAATGGGGTTGCTCAAGTGAGGTCTTGCTGGAGGAGACACAGGGCCCAGCGTGGGGAAGGAGGAGCGGGAGGGAACGGGGCGGGAAGGAGGCAGCAGCACCTCTTCAACCAACTCCTAAAGCCAGGCAGCTATTACAGTGAGATCAGCTATCAGCTGGACTAATTCCCAGTGTAATTCCAGTTAAACCCATGGTATTACATTTGGGATTAACTCCGCTGAATAACACCAGGGTTACTTTTTAGTGTCTCACATTTCACATCTTTCCATAGATTGTTTTTTCGATTGTCCAGCTGCAGATTAAATTCCTGCCCTAAAAACAATCTAGCATGGATGGAAGAAGAGGCAAAAAATCCCAACCACATTATCCATTGGAAAAACACATCCTGATATGAGAAACCCTCCCACAGCCACTGCCTGGCAAGGATACAGGCTGCGCCTCCGTCCCTGGAGAGCAGGGCACAGGTCACCCTACACGACCCAAAGTCTGGTGGAGCACAGCGGACTGGCACGAGCTGCTCAGCCTTCCCGCCAGCCTGGTGGCACCCCAGCATCAGCCACCGCTGCTCGGTCCATTCAGCTGCTCCTCGGAGGTGACATTACGCTGTGCCCAAACCAGAGCACACGGAGTCAGCACCTCATCTTTTATCTGCACATGGATTTGACTAAATTTGTTCGTTTGAGAGCGCTTCAGAACTGATCAAATCAATGCCGACCTGGCAGAGAGGGTATGTAAAACCTCGGGGAAAAATACAGGTGATTACAGATTAACCTTAGTTGTCACTGTGTTTGTGGATCTGCTCTACAAGAACACAGAAGAGCCTGTTATTATCTCTGATGAGTCAATATGCCTCTTAATTTCTGTAAGTATTATTTTTAGGTGGGGGGTTTCTGTTTGTTTAGTTGGACAAAAACATTTACTATTCTCCTTCTGCAGAATGAATTTTCAATTCACAGCTTTACACCCTTCCCATATTACGTCTCCTTTGTGTATCTTCAGTAAAGAAAAAGGGTTGAAAACGTGCCTGACAGACCAAAAGCCAGCAGAGAAATACCTGTACTGAAGGAAGAGGAGCAGCAAGAAGGGCTCTGTGTAAAAGCAGAGGCAGGAGGAGCGGCTTCTGTAACCATAGGCCACCACAAACCATTGTGGCCTGACACACAACTCGTTCCAGTGAGGACCTTTTTGAAGGAAAACCAGTTCTTTCTCATTAAAAATGAACAGTAGAAAGAGAAAACCTGTGTTATTAAGTAACACAAGAAATAGCAGTGAGAGCAGGTAACACCTCCATGCTTCCCCTTGATACCTATCAGCAAGACAGAAAACAAGTCAGCGTTATCTCCATTTGTTGCATCACTTTTATTTCTTACTTCATTAAAGTTATCTCCCTTCTAGGAATTAAGTTGACTGCTCGTAACCTGCCTGGGAATGTAAGCAAATAAGGAATGTTTTATTATATAAAAGACGAAGGTTTTTTTCTCTCCCCTATTTTCCCAAGCACAACGCAGAAGACGGTGTGAACTTCTGTAACATTAATTTATAGTATTTAAATATACATGGCTGTTGCCTCAAAGTTTTCAATTTGTGTGTGCCTTTCAAAGAAGTAATGGATAAAACAGAATCTAAGAAAAAAAGAAAAGCAAAAATCTTGTTGCTTACCTCAGGAGACATGGCAATCAGTGACACCCAAATCATTTTCATTAAAGAAGTTCTTGGGGTCTTTAACAAGGTGTAAGAGGCTCAGCCTCCTGCAGCGGGGGATAGCGGCAGCACCACAGCAAAGCAAGCAGGGAGTGAAAGTCCCCCGAGGTGGGAAGGAAAAAAAATAAATAAAAAAAGGCACTGGAGTAGCCTCTCTGCATGGTAAAAAGTAGCCTCGGGAATGATTTGGAAACTTTTGGGCCCTATTACATATGCTAAAGCATTACAGGGAATAGTTTTTATTTGTGAGTATTCTCACTGAAGGCCAGGCTGGATGGGGCTTGGAGCAACCTGCTCTGGTGGGAGGTGTCCCTGCCCAGGGCAGGGGGGCTGGAACTCCATGATCCTCAAGGTCCCTTCCAACTCTGACCATTCTATGGTTCTGTGACTTTTTTTCCTCTCCTCACTGGGAGGGAAAGAAGAAAGTTAAGCCCTTGTCCACGTAGGACAGGGAAAAGCCTGTATTGCCCCGACACCAAGATAATAATCTCCAGACAAAAAGTTTTCTTAAGAGCCCATTGTGCAACCTCCTGTTCCACCAACAGGACCCGTCACAGAGAGCAAGACCTACACATAACTCCAGCAAACAGGCCGGGGAGCAGCTGCTTGGGAAGCGTTTGCTACAGCCACCTTCCCAGTTCAAAATACACCGCAGCACCTTCCTGACCAAAAATCCCCATGTTGTATATTTGGAAAAGCTGGAGCCAAGGATGGAGTAAGCAGGAGGGATGGTTGAGCTTGAGTTTGTGTGCCCTGGCAGACAAGCTCTCCATGTGCCAGGGCTATGCCAGCCAGACGAGCAATCCTCCTTACACTCACCTACTCCACAACTAGACCGTCTCCGCTCTGTTTTATTTGCTTTCCTAGCATCTGGGAACCTGCAGAGGAAGGCTTCAGCTCCAGGGCCTTGCTTAGTTTTCAATAGATGGAGACAAAGCTGTCATCTTTAGCACCACTTCTCAGCTTCTCCAAATTTGTTTGGATGATGTTCTCCTACATGACCAGTGGAGCACCTGTGCTTCCATGATGCTCCAAGTCCACAGGCACCTCAGCATTACTCTGAGGTCCTTCACCATCTGTAAGCAGTGAGGAAGAGATCTTACAGAGGCAAAACAGCCTGAAGATGGCTCTCAGAAAGGAGCCCCTGGGGTAAATCAGTGAAGAAACATCTAAGAAAGACAGACCCGAGCTCAGCAGCTTTTGGTTGTATGGAGACAATGAAGTCTCAGGCCCACTTAATGGGCTGTCTTTCAGTAAGCAGGAGTCTCACAAATTCTGCTTATCAAATACTGAACACATTAAGATAGGTACCTTTGAAAATTACACATTCCACAAATGAACATACGTAATACCTTTGGCATCAGCTTGCAAAGATACCAGCTCCGATACTGAACTGCCCCAACAAGCAGTTCCAGCTTATCTAACTCACCTTTCACCCGTGGCTTTTCACAAATAGCACTGAATCCCATGTGTAAGTCAAGTCTGGATCTGCAGCCGTAAAGCCTCACTCACGAAACATCAAATCAGAAAGTTTTGCAAACTACGAAAGCAAAGCAGATCACAGTATGTCAGAAGCACTAGAGGCAGGCAGGGCACCAGCTGCTGGCATAAGCCATCAGGCCATTTCATGAGACCAGGAAACATTATTTTTCCCTCTCCTTGTTCTATAATTCAAATATCACCCAGTTGGGATCACCCCCAACTTCTGGAAAGCTATTGGAGATAAACAAAAGCTCCAGAAGTGACAACAAATCAGCCACAGAAACCTCCAGCTTCAGCAGCACCCGCTGCTGTTGGGGACTGCTACAGCCAGCCAAAACCTTCAGTTCAAAAACAGTTTGCCAAGATTTCACAATGGGAGAAGTGAGCCGGAGAAAGGAAAAAGCTTTGCACCAACCTGGGTCTTTGAGTCTTTAAAGCATCATCCAAAAGTCAGGAAAACAAAACACTGCTCTCATTTAGAATGAAGAGAAGATGGAAAAGAGCAGAAGAGTATCATAGTAACTCAGTGTCTCCTGATCACCAAGGCAGGAGCTTCAGCTTAAGCTCTCAAACATCTTCGCATCCTTCTATGGCTCATCACCAGACAGCATGACAAGGGTGGAGAGAGGTTTTACCAAGCTGCTCTCTGCACAGCTGTGTCCATCTCTAGTGACAATTCAACAGCCATCTTCACGCTGCGTGCAATTCCCCTTGAGGGACACATGCTGCCCCCATCCACTTCTCACATTGCTTCAGAGCTCACTTTAAACAACCCAGATCTGGAATTTCTAGGTGTGGGTTCTTTTTTTTTAATCTCTGTGCCTAGTGACACAATCACTAATGCTCACCGTCAGGCTCTTACCTTCCCCCACACCCTTCTGTTTGTAACTGACAAGTCTGAAGGTTCCCAGTGCAACTGGTGTGAGCCATTGGGATGATATCCCCATGCAGCAAGCCCGTAAGGAGCAAATTCCCAGCATCACTGAGGAAATGGTAATAACAAAAACCATCCAGTCACACAGCTCCTTCTTTCACTTTCCTTTTTTAGAGTGGGTAGAAACATTTGCCCTGGCCTTCAAGCACCACTCAACAACTACATCTCGAAGTTCTGACAAAGGTCCTTGATTTTTCTCACTTGCCTCTTTATTCTTATTTCTTTTTCCTCTATTCATATTTATTTTTTTTCCTTTGCCGGTCTTTTAAAACCTACAGTGCCTCAGAGTTTTCTCTGCTGGCCCTACAAAGGCCAGAGTGATCTCAGCTGGTTTTTGCAGACAGGCCAAATGCTTTCCTTGCGCTTGCACGCCACAGCTACGCGAGCACCGACGGGTGATGCAACCAGGACAGCAAAGGCTTTCATCCAAAGCAGCAGGCAGCTCCAAGTGCGTTCCAAACCAGAGCCACCACCTAGTCAAGGCAGAGGTGAGGCTCCAAACCACCACCCCCATGGCTCCATGTCCCAGTGTGGTGCAGCTTCCCCGAGCCAGCACAGAAATGATCAAGCACCAGATGCTTTCACAGCAGAGGAGCTGGTGCTCACCACAGGACAGACACACAGGCTGGGGTTCTGAAGACAGAAAGCAGAGACAGTGCAGGTGATGGAGCAGCAAGCCATGGGCAAATGCAGAATGAGAACTGAAAAGGCTTCTGTTTGCCTGAGGGCTGCTGGCACTGCCTCATCTTTAGGTTGGATCTCAGCAAGACAAATATAAAATATACCCCTGCCAGGGCTAGGATGACATTCTGCAAAGAAAAGAGTATTTGTCAGGAACACAGCAACAGAAATAGCCAGCAATTTCTGCCTGCCTGGCTTTCCACAGCTGGTCCGGGCAACTTTAGATCCAAACATGGAGGAGGCTCAGCCAAAGCAAGTCTTTGACGCTGCAGTTTGCTCTACTCATAAAGGGGCTCTGTTTTCTTTGCACTCGCCTTGGATGATGAATTAATAATCATCAGCTGCACAAACCACTTTGGCAGCAAGGCAAGAGTTCATATCTTTATGGTGTGTTGTATTGCAGTAAAGATATTTATTTATCGTATGTCATTTTCTGCTATAGATCCATTGCCTTTGCTCTACATGATTTTTGTGTCCCTATCACAGACTTTGGCCTGTATCCCTACCCTGTCCCCTGTACAGTACTGGAATAAAGATCTCAGTTCCTGAAACTACCTCCAGCTCCTTTTCACAGACTCACTTTCCCTACAGACTGCTGCCATCTGGAAACTCAGGTGAGAAGATTAAAAGCCACATGTGGCTTCTTCCAAAAGCAGGTTAGCTCAGAAAAAGCCATGAGATAGCCGGCATGGTAATTTTGTAGATAAAACTGCTACCAAAACAGTCACAATCAAAGACAAATCAACAGAGGTTAAGGAAGGGCCAAGGAAACCTAACCTTTCCGGGGCCAGGTAGTATTCCAGCTGGAGAAGCACAGGCAGGCAGCAAGGTTGGCTCCTACCACAACATTTTGCAGTCCTCAGTTCACCCTAACCCTCTCGCAGAGACCAGCGCTGTTCAGGAACGGCTCCCACTCGTCACTCCCTCCATTCCCAGGCTGAGGATGGTGATGACCTCGAGCTCCATCAAGCACCAAGCACTTCTTCGGCCAGCGCAGTGGACAGCCCTGTGGGATTCACTGGCTTCATTGTTCACCCATTTTCTTTTTTATTTCCTTACACCTCTACAGGGACTTAGGATTTAAGATCTGCAATACTCTGCTGCACTTCAGCACGTCTTCCTCCATTTCATTTCCTACTGTAATTAGTTAGCCTGCCTGCTAACCTGGGCAACTAACCAGCTGTGTGCTGCCACCAGCTGAGGTAAATGACCATTCCTAGATGAAACCACGTCAAGGAAAACTTTTGTGAGACTTCAAGTTTGGCAGACCTTTTTACAAGTCTGTAATTTTTAGAATAATGTAGAACATGGTCCTTTTACCATTCTCCTAGAAAAGTCCCCCTTAATTACACACAATAAGCTTAAAGATATCAGGGTATTGTTATTTACTAGTTGTGAAATGTGTTACATGCTTTATCCACTGATTTTCTACATGAGAAGCAGTGCCCTTCAAAATGCATATTGCATACAATGAAATACCAGAAAATAACGTTTCTTTTCTTGTTAGCTCTTTCCTTCAAGTCACTAAGGAAACACACAAGCCTGTGCTGCCAACTGTGTGCCAGGAGTCCCTTGGCAAAGGAACGGTGGTGATACCTCCCTCCATGAGCCTCAAACATCAACTGCATCACTGGAACAAAGGAGGAACAGGCAAAGAACAACAAGAACAAGTACACCTTCAGTGCTTGCAACCCAATGGAGTCAGCCAAACAACCATGTTGCTCCTGGCACCTGTCACAAGGGAGAAGACACACGCTGAACCGGCTGGGCCCAGCAGAACCAGTGTTCTACCAGGGTATTTCACAAGGAGTATGTCTTGACACACGATTGTCCATTAGCTCATCCCGTGTCCAGCTGGAAGGCAGAAGAGACCAGCAGTTCAGCGGTTCACATCAGCTCAGTTCCCTCCAAAGACCATCCTTGGGTGGAGGACCCTTCTTTTATAAGGCTTGGATGGTTTTAGACTGAGCATGTACCTCCTCAAGCTGTGCTTCAGTGAGCTGCTCTCTCCCCCTCCCAGTCCACCTTTAAAAAGCCATTAAAATAACACAGTGCTCTGAACCCAAGCACCAACTCCAGGGCATGTTCTGCTCGCTGAACAGAGTCTGAGGACCAGCCGCTTTCCTGCTCAGAGTGGAGACCTATTCAGGCTTCAGTGGAGCACATCACCCGGGGTTACTCTGCTGACCCAGCCGCTCAACCTGCTGCCAGTGTAACAAAGGCAGATGGGGAAAGAACTAACTCCATTTATTTGTTCACCCTGCTTTGCTCTGTGCTGCCCTTGAGATACTGGTTTATGTCATTGTTTGAGAAAACTGAGTTTGGGTCACCGGGGCAACTGGTACCAAGCAGGTATCCTGGTCAACCAGTTTGATCTGCTTGAGAAGAACCTCAGGACGTAGAGAAAAGCCTGTTCCTCCAAATGGGACAACAGGCCTCTAACTTTGCAGTTAGCATTCACGCTGCAGCAAGCTAAGTGGCCCCAATAACCACGGTACAGTTAAAACCAACCTGAAAGCTCTCCATTGTCATACAGAATGGAAACAATTTCTCATTTATCAAGGAAGCTGTCTCCTCTCGTTTAGTTTCCTGATCTGAAGGCTGCGTGCAGAAGCTTAAGAAGTAGGTCACATGAGCCTCTGCAGTTAATTTTGTCTTGCCTCATCCAGCTGGAACCCTGCGGCTCAAAGCACCACCTCCAGATTTGGCTTTTAGACCCATCCTGAGCCCCACGCTGAAAGCTGGTCTGAGTCAGCACCTTCTGGAAAAAAAACAACCAACCAACAAACAAACTAAAAAAGGACTTTAACTTAACAAGAACCCATTAGATTTACTCTCCTGCCTGCCCAAGGACACAGGGCATACGGGTGCAGGACAGCTGGCCACATCCTGGACAGTTGGCCGTGTCCTGCTGGGAGTGGCATTCAGTGCCAGCTTTGCGCAGCAAGGCTTGATGATCAGGAAGCACAGAGAGAGAGGAAGGGCAGACCTGCTACAGGAGTGCTCCTCTCACCTAACCTCAGCCCCCAGCGAAGAGAGGCAAAAGGAAACCTTCCCATAGAGGTTGTTGAGGTGCTGGTCTCTGCAGAGCTGAGCTGCAAACCCCAATACCTGCAGGGGGTGGACTCAGGGCAGAGCCTGCATCCCATACAGAGGGAAGACGTGCCATTCTCTGCCACACAAAGGGCTGTGAGGGTTGAAGAACAGCCCTGTAATTCTGGGTTCCATGAAATGAAATCTGAACCCCAAAGGCTTTCCTGCAAAGCCAAGCTACAGCAGGGCTTCGGGTGCGCCTCATGCCTGAGAGGGCTGGAAGCACAAGGCCCCAGGCACTGGTTTTTACACTGAAGCAGACGGGCAGGGAAACAGAGAAAAGCAGAATGTAATTAGTAAGGAAATGGGTTACACACAATCCATGCACGAGAAGTGAGCGGTGACACCTGGTGAAAACGTTCTGTAACAGAAGACGGGAACTGGAGCACAAAACCTCCACAGTACACGAGAAAACAGCTCTCAAGCAGCCAAATACAGAAACCTCACTTGTGCAGTGATCAACCTCCCCAAGAGGGAAGGCAGGGGAAGTCTCCATGCAGCACATCAGGCACTTGTAAGACCTCATCTGGAAAACCAAGTACAACGGTAGTCATTTGTGTTCCAAAGAGCTAAAGTGAAACAAGAGCCAGGACACAGAAGTGAAGTCAGGTGAGGAGAGTCAGGAGCAGAGATTAGAAAGGTCAACTTATCAGATCTGGCAAAAGCAAAGACTCAAATGAGATGCAAGTGGCAGCTCCAAGGGTCCCGAGCAGGTTGATGAGCACGGATTGGAAGATAGAACTGGTACACAAAGGCCAAGCGTAAAGTTGTAGGCTGCAAATCAAAAGACAAAGGATTTCAAATCTCTCTTTTGGCAGATATACCAGGAACTAGCAGCTTAGCGTTTGGGTGTTGTGGGTTTGGTTTTTTTGTTTTTTTTTTCTTTGTTAAATCAATAGGTGGATACGGTTGTGAAAGACATTCTGTAAAACAGTGGCTGCGGAGGACACGTAACAGCCCACGGCATCTCCTCCCTTGCAGCAGCAGGACAACTGCAGGCTGTCCCTGAGAACAGCACATCCTTCGTCTGACCAGAAGCCATCACTGGTTCCCCCAAGCTGAGCAGCAGAGCTTCACATGCATTCAATAAAATACACCCAACCCACAGCGTGAAAATAAATCAGCACAACAGAGTGGCCAGAGAGGATTAAGAGCCATTTCCCTGTGCTGTGTTCAGAACTATCCAGCTAAACCACCTCTGTAGGAGGAAACAGCAATTACCTGGGTGCAGTTTGATCTGTGTTCTGCTGTTTTTACGGAAATCCAACTCTTTGCAGGCAGGAAGAAGCCAGCACTGAAACAGGCAACAGCTTGGGCTGGCTGCCCAGTGCCAACCGCCCTGCAAAGAGCTCAGCTCTGCCCCACAGCAATGAAACCTGGGGTGCCAGGCTGTGGCGAGGGGCAGAAAATCCCCGGGCTGTTGTTTCAGGTGGCACGGCTAGTGCTGCCTCCCACCCCTCACAGGGAAAAACACAGATCCACAACTCAGACAAGAAGATGTAGAGGATTAGAGGAAAGTTGACCCTCCAGCTGGATTCCAGGGTCAGATCTGAGTCCAGCAGGGTTCAACACAGGGAATGAGAGCAAAAATCGCTGCTTCCTAAATTTGAGCTGGCACCACGCAGCAGACGCACTGAAAGACCGATGAGGGCAACAAACGACCTTCACAAACCATCAGCAGACAGAGGGCAGGGGAATGGAGGAGGAGACCTTCCAAAAACTCCTTTCTACCCTATTTTCCTCTAACGTTATGCTTTGAAGCTGTGCCACTGATTGTTTAAAAATACTCCCTCTACCAGCCACCTCTCATAAATTTATTCTAATGAAGAAATTATTCATGAAAAATTACCATAATTAAAATACAGGATATTGTAAATTCATTACGTTACACCATTACAATACAAAATGTTCCAATTTTTACAGGGATTTTTATATAACTTAAATACTCAGACACCAGTAAATAGTTTGTAACAGCAAGGAAGAGGAATGTATGACATATGGAGGGCAGAGTCTTCTTTGAGAAACAACCGCAGAACTTTGGTTGCTGATACTTCTAAATAACGTCAGGAGTAAGGTGGAGGTTGCGGCGAGGAGCTCCAGACACATCAGCCTGATGCTCACCACCTACCAAGGAAAGAAACGGGAGGCTATTTGGTGGTGGCTGGGGGTGTGTGTGTGAAATAAAAATCTAGAAAATTTAACAAGAATCATCATTTCACCCCTTTTCAGATCTGGAAGCAGAACCTAGCTCTGGCCTGGCAGGTACTTCACAGCCAATGAAAACCCTCTTCAAAAACTTCGTCAACATCAGAAACAAAGTAATTTAGAGATAGTTTTCTACTTACTGGATCATGAATCCTGAGAAATTGGGTAGAAAAACAGCACTCAAAAGCTGAACTGGATACACAGGAGTTGCTGGAGTCTTCATGAGGATGAATTTGAAGGTGGCAGCATTTCAAAACCAGAATGAAGCCACACACCCACCAGTCAAACCAACACAAAAAAGAGATGAGACTTTTAAAACCAAGATAACCCACTCACCACCATATGACAACACAGGTGGCACAAGCGTGGCTGGCCTCAAAACAACAAATTCATGGGAGGAGTAAGAGTAAGGTAAAACAAAAATCCACAAAAATCTTAGAAGAAAACTATGAGTTCCCCCTGGCTCACTCACTCCTGGTGTCACCTTGGCTTCCCAAGGGGCACTGTCTGCAGCTGCACAGCGTTCTGCTGATGCTCCATAACCGACCACCCCACAGACTGTGGAAGACATGAGAGACCTTCACTCCAGCCCAGTAGAGTCAGTCCTTTGGATCACCAGGACAAATAGTTTGACTTATAAACCCCAGAAAGTGAGAATTTAACAATTCAAAAGACAAACCATTACACCAGCAACTGCAAACAAGCATCTGACTAACGAAGGGACCATCTAAGAAAGTATACATCTGAAAACAAGGGGGGTGCAGGTGATGGGATGGTGGCAATTGCTTTCTTCCCCTAGGAGGTTGTATGTGGATTTTGTATCTTCATTACAGAGATATTTCACTCTTTGTTATATGACTATACAGCTTGGGTTTGGTTTTTTGTTTGTTTTAAACAAACCAGCATTGATTGTTTGCTATTTCAACCTGTTTTACAGACTAATACTTGTGAAAATGAAGAAACAGCCCTTGATCAGAGATGATGCTGTTCCTGTCAGAGCACTCCTAACAAAAGCGTTGCACACTCAGCACAGGAGCATGCTGCAGGCAGAGCCTAATTTGTATGTATAGGTAATCACTGAATTAAGAATTTAAGTAGCTAATGGATGCTCAATACCAAGGCTCTATTGCTAAATACCTACAAGAAATGACAGGTTAGAAAGTATTGCATGAGGTACCTTTCTAGTTCTTTATCAAACCAACGCTGTCAGTCCATTTCTGAGAGTGACAGTGTTTAGAAAAATAGCACTGCAGCAGGGTCTGAATGGCACAAAAGGTGTGTGACCCACGCTCCGTTTCAAAAGGCAGAACATTTCCAGACATTTTTGCACACTACAGGAATATCTGCAAAAGCCTCGTCAGGAAACTAGTGCTGGTTTTAAAACCAGTGCTCCTGGCAAAGAGAGTCGGTTTTCACCCACCTTAAAACGTGAAAGTAAAAAAAGAAACCCTCATTGTGGCATTTTATATTACTCACCAAGCAATTTGATGACTTAAAATAATTGGAGACACTAACACAAGTACTAGCAACCTGCTGAATGTATTTTGAAGCAGAACACAGCCATGACAGTACAGGTCATGTCGTTACTGTTCGTACAGGAGATGAAGAAATGTGCAGTTTTATTTCACAGCACTAACACTCCAAACCAAGTTCTCAGAACCCATCCAGTTAGACCCACAGAATTACAGATTTGCACTGCACCCAGCGATCTGGCAGCACGATGCTAACCACAATTACAGCAGCACTAATTACTAGGAGGAAAAAAACCCCAATTTGCCAGAAAGATTCGTTACGCATTAGACATTTAACAAAACCAAATACATTTCAAAGGTATCTAAGGGCAGCATCCAAGAACACTGGCAGTATTTTTAATCAGTGAAAGCTTCCAGTTTCAGAAAGGTTGCAAACAAAGCCCTCAACGGATGAATGAGATGAGGTATTTCATCCAGAAGCACATGAAGGAGGAGAAAGCGTTATTTTCTTGCAGGACTTGTTCAGGATGTGGTAACCTGTAACACCACGGGACATGGCCCTGCTCACCGAGCTAGCGCCCAGCTTCAGGCAAATCTCTGGATCCATTTCAGTCTTCCTTTTTAGTACAGAAACAAATGTACCTATTTGCTAAATAAAAGGGTCATGCTGAAATCACCACCATAATGGTACAAAAGAAGTCACTTGACTAAGTGCCCAGAGCATTTACATGTCCAGACGCTTCTGGTGCTACAGTTGTGCAAAGTTTCCACCTTCAGCATCTGATTCCGCCAAAGGAGTGATCCAACACATCCTTTAAACACAAATCAGAAAGCAAACAGCACATTTTCCTTTTCAGTTCCTGACAGTCTTTTAAATTGCCAATATAATTGCTGATTTAATAACAGCCACTGAAGATGTATCTGTTATGCTGGAGGCATGATGAACTGTACTCCAGGGCAAAATAGGAAACAGCCTCTGAAGGCTCACCCTCAAAGCCCTTTGCACAAAATTTAAGCATACAGTCAGCCCGGTAAAACAGAAAGCAAATGATGGCTTGGAGGGAGGATCAATGATCTGGATGAAGGGATCAAGTGCACCTTCAGTAAGTTCACAGATGACATCAACTTGGGTGGGATGTTGACCTGTTGGAGGGCAGAAAGGCTTTGCAGAGGGATCTGGACAGGCTGGATGGATGGGCCAAGGCCAATGGGATGAGGAGAGGCTGAGGGAGCTGGGGGGGTTCAGCCTGGAGAAAAGGAGGCTAAGGGGAGACCTTCTGGCTCTCTCCAGCTCCCTGAAAAGAGGGTGTAGCCAGGGGGGGTTGGTCTCTTCTCCCAGGTCCCAGGCAATGGGATAAGGGGAAATGGCCTCAGGTTGCCCCAGGGGAGGTTCAGATTGGAGATCAGGAACAATTTTGACAGGGAAAGGGTTCTGAAGCCTTGGGATGGGCTGCCCAGGGCAGGGGTTGAGGCCCCATCCCTGGAGGGATTTCAAACTGTGCTGAGAGACAGGGGTTAGTGATGGTTTTTATCACAGTGAGGTTGCTGGTTGAACTAGATAATCTTAAAGTTTTCTTCCTACATACACAATTCTATGTTTCACTGTAGAAGGAACATTTTGGTTCCTCTATCCCATCTGGCACATGATCAAGAAAAGCAGCCAAGTGCAATCCTCCTCCATAAGGAAGAAGGATGTATCTCTTAACAATGCTGTCTTCAAATGTCTCTCTGAACTGACACACAGAAATCTCCCTCCAGCTCCAGCAGTCAGGCTTCCATCCCTCCTGTTCACGTCATGACTCATCACAGGATGACTGACTCACAGAAAAACATATTTGTTCAAAGGTAAGTTTTCTCACCCTTGCAGCTGCTATTTACCAAACTGAACTGCCCTTAAACAAAGGTTTGTTTCTTTGCAATAAAGGTTGTAACAGGCTTCTGTCCCAGTCGCTATGATCAGTTGACCAAGTCTCAAGTCTCATGTAAAAAAGGAGAAATGCAAAGCTGGTAGAGCAGTAAAAGTCATACGCTGGGGCTGACAACTATCACAGCCTGTACACGTACGCTTGTCTCAGCATCAGTGCTCCTCCCCAACTATTGCACCAGGTTCAGAAGAGCTGCAGAGCTACCACAGGAAAGTATTTCACTGGCATGTTAATGCTGAAACATCCACCAGTTCTCATTGCTATCTTCAGTGACCAGAACCTTGGACTTTGTGCACTAATGAACAGGGCCCTACATCTCAATCCTTAATTCAGAGTACAGCAGTATAAAACCAGGGTTTTGATTGCTCCTCAACTCACACATATGCAAACCTTAAGTGCTTTTATACAAGCCATACTTTTAAAAGTTACAGAAGCCTAAGTCCTCCAGGAAAAAAATTAAAGTTACACCAGTAAACTCCTCAACTCTGAGCCAGTTTGGCTTTCTCTTTGCCATTTTTACAGCAGTAAAGTTCCCAGTTCTGAAGGTGAGCCTAGAAAAAGAAGCTACCCTGCAGCAAATCAGGCTGTAAGTGTTTATGGGGCGCCCTGTACCCGGTGGTAATCGCTTACACCGACCTTTTACTCCCTCCCCAGTAAACTACACCTCACTTGATGTGGCAAGCACTGGAGCAGGCACTATAGGTTCAGTATGCTCTTTAAGAGCTACCAGCACCATAAACCCACACCCTCATTTCCTTCATGACAAGTCATGCACACAGCCATTCCCTTCAGGGCAACGTAGGAACTTTTACCTAGCTTGCTGCATTTGAGATGTTTCTAGCCAGTTATCTTCACTGTTCCTTTTTCTGCCACACTGCAGAGCTCTAAAATACTTTGCAACTTTCAGCAGCAACTGAACCTACCATAGGAGCAGTTGCTTTGAAAGATCACCAGTATCTGTACGCAATTAACTGCTTTTGAAACAGCTCCAAAGAACAAAGTGGCCCATCAGATGTATAAGGCCTACACAATGCTGCATTCAGTGCCTTACAGCTCACAGAAGTCATGTCTCAGCCAGATGCTTTTCACAGTCTCAAACCTGACTGGCCTTCCAGCCCTGGGAGCTTTCAACAAGAGCTACGAGGAAAACTGTCAGCACTCTGACAGGAGTAAGATGTTCATAGCCATAGCAGAACCTAACCTAAATGCCCTGGCCCAAACCTTTAACACAACAAATTGCTGGGAGCAAGTGAAAGAACTCACCAGATCACTCAGAGAACACCTGCTGCATGTCCCAGAGCACCTTAAAGTCCCACATTAATTTTTTTTTTTTAACCACTCCTTTTTTTAACTTACCCTGGAAGCTAACGTGCTATGCAGGATGGGGTGATGATGACTATAAGAATTTTAACTCCTGGACCCTTTTCATGCAGATAATGCATGCAAGAACAGTGCAACTCCTCCTGCTTTAAACACTGGAGAAAGGTGTTTGTGTGGTGCTCTCCAGGCAGAAGTTGAGCACCTGTGGAGGACTATGTACCCTCTCCATCCTAGAGGCCAAGGAAAAGAAGCAAAAAAGCTCACAGGTTTGAAGGTAACACGCCTGCTAAAGGAAAGCAGCTGCTAGAAAAACAGGCAGCACAAAGCAATACTCAATTGGTCGAATCACCTTCAACTCTGATAAAACAGAATTCACCCCAGTTCTTCAACTCATCTACAGCACATTCCTAAAAGGAACGACCAACAACATTACTTATTCAGACACACTAACATACAGGTACCCTTCATCTGATACCATGTCTCTGTTACAAATGCTCATCAACATCCCTCTCGGAGCATTTGGTTTTGCAATTCAACTTATGTAATAAATAAACAGAACACTGAGCTGAGACAACCCATCAAACGTGTGAGTTTAGAAAGCCAACACAGCAGCAGCAAATCATCAAAAGTGCTTGTTAACCATTGTCTGTCGAACAGAATCAGGATCAATTTGCACAGCACGCACTCCGTTTCATTCCCTCAAAGTTCATCCACAGCAGTAGCATTCAGCTTTGGCAATTCACACTCTTCTTTGAAGTGGCAGTTTTCCAGTATGTCCTTGTAATAGTTCTTGAGGTCCGCGTAAGTGGAGATGGTTTCATTTGAGTGATGGAATGCCATTGGTTTCTCATTCAGCAGTATCTGCACTTGATACTCCTCTTCAGAGGTTTTCACCTGATCACAGTGGTAGAGCACAAACACCAGGTTGGCAGCGTAAGGCACAATCCGGCCACTACGAAATTTCCGATGCGCTTGTTTGATGTAATTGTTTGCCCTGAGAGGCTCATCGTCTTTGAAGAAACCCATCAGGGCCAGCAGTGGCTGAAGTGTCTCTGCGTGTCCAACTTGTACAATCAAAGGGGAGGAAATGGGTTTGGAACTGAAAAAGGAAAAAAGCACGAAGGATGAGTGAGAGCCCGTGCTTTAAAACAAACACATCAACACATTGCACAGCTGTCAGCAAGAGAGACTGAAAGCAGCAGAGTTAGAGCCTGCTCTGCTCCAGTGCCTGATCAAACCTGCTGAGAATTTCAGTTTATTACACACTTTTTTTTATTTAAACATCCAAGCTTCCTAAATTTTGTCCCAGTTGGAAGGTATTGGCTCTTACATAAAACGTAAAGTTGTAACAGATGTAGCTGGGCTGCAGCCAAACCCTGCTATAAATACAGTAAAGAGAAGCAAGAAACAGAGGGATGGCGTGCCCACATACCCAGCACATCCCGCTGACTCCCGGGGTGACCCTCCTCACTTCTGCTCTCCAGGTACGGGAAGATCCCGTGACCACGCTACAGTTAACATACTGGTTTGGGATTAAATATAAAATTCTTCAGTAGCACGGCCTCCTCCCATCAGGAATTTAAGAGAGGGGCAGCTGCCAATGGCTTTGTTAACATTCAAACCGAGTCAAGCCCCTCATCAGGTGCGGTAAGATCCCCCTTCACTGCCACCAGGAGGGACGGATGCAGGACACTGCAGGAGCTCAGTATTTCTGGTCATACAGATCTAATGCAAAAAACTCTGAGACTTTTTTTTTAATCAAATAAAATTTTTACTACAGGTTTCATAGACTTGCTTTTTACTGCTCAAACATAACAGCCTTTCCCAGAGTGCTGAGCTGTGTTTAACAGGCCTGATTAGAGTACGGAATTTTGTTTGTTTTTCCCTGGCAGGTGCAAGAACCACCTGAACGACAAAGCCAAATGAGCTACTGAGATCAGCCAGGATGGGATCCACTTCACAAAGACCAATCATTTATTACTAAAACAGACCCTTTTTCTTTAGCTATTCTAAATACTTCAGAATACCTGGAAGTTTTAAAGTCGTTTTAACAAGCTTCTGCCTACAGTAACCCAAGGTGCAGCAAATGCCCACACCACCACCATCTGAGACTTGGATTATAAAGTTTTCAGCATTAATTTTACTGGACTTAAGAATCAAAACCCTTCCCTAACTACTTTAATTAAGGATAAGTGACAATTCAGTTTCAAGATGAAAACTGAGTCTAAGTACAAATTTACTGGCCCATTAAGAAATCTCTACTACCCTCTGACCTAACTACAACCACATGATTGTACAAAGCAAACAACTTACTGCACTAACACACAAACTGCTTCCCTCTCTGGCACCCACCACCAGCACAGGGTTTTGAGGAGCATTTCTTGCCTACAGAACCACCATGCTTCCAACTGCACACCATGCTACAACAAGAGTCATAACTGGATAGCAAAATACTGACAATATTATTTTTCCTCCCCACATAACACAGTGCAGCTGTTTGGAAGGTACATCAGCATTTACCAAAATTCAGTCTGAAGACAGCCACCCAGCTGTTGGAGGAAAACAGCTGTCCCTCTGCAATGTATTAGTCCAAATTATAAGCTATTCCTAATTTTTGAGAATGCCAACTAGTTGAGACCAGCACTAGCTGTGTGCTAGCCCTCAGCACACGGGCCAGCAAACGAAGTCACTGATTCATACCGCAAACACAGCTTAAAAAAACAAAAAAAAAAACAGTTTGTGCAACAAGAGGTTACACGCTGTTCAACCAAAGGAAAGATAAGAGCTGGCTTTGTTGCATAAGGAAGCAACAGCCACAGTGAACGTCTGTCCCTTGCTCCAGAGAGCTGATGGCTTTTTGGGAGCACCTCCAGGCAGCACTCAGAAGCCCAGGTCACTTGTTCTGGCACGTGTCAGTACACGTTTCACTCTCACGAGACAGGAGGCGATGCCTGGCATCCTCCAGTCGCCAGCAAATTCCACCCACAGATAAGACACAGCTCCATTGGCCTGAAAAGGAGGCGTTTCCTCTGCTCCGACCTGAGGTCTGAAGCAACTGCAGAATGGTTAACCGGGAGCCCGCCTGCAGTTCAAACTTTGGTCAGGTATTCACTGCTGGCACAGGATGGACTGCCGGCTCGATATTTGGTGTTTGTGCAGCCTGGAACACCCCCTGCACCGGGATGCTCCTGCAGCTCCTCTGTGCTCCTCAGACCTGTGCACACACATGTACATACCCTCCCCTCTAGCAAAACATGACTTAAACACACCACAAACAGTCCCGTCGCTTTTCCTGTCCAAATGAAGCATTAAAACCACGGAGGGGCTCTGCAGGAAGGATGTTACATGTTTTTCCACCTGTGCCTTTGCTACACCAGGATGTGAACATTTGCTACAGTCCCCCTTACGGCTCTTCAAAAGTCAGTGGTTCTGCCTACATTTCTCACCTTGTTATTCATCACCCCTTCCTGCATTTTAAAACTGTAAAGCTTTTGGATCCTTCAACCCCTTTTCCCTTCCCTTCCCCTCAATTCCTTGTTTCCTCCTCCTACTCATTCAACTAGTTAATACATATCCTCCCCCTCCATACACACCTTCAGGGAATTATTTTTAGGTTTTAGGACACATTAACATCCCTGCTGTCAGCCAACAAACAGGAACAACAGCAAAACCCCACATGCCTAAAGAAGGCAACAGAAGGCTATTTCTGTGACCTCCTGCAATTTCCACCTCCGAGGTCTCCTGGGCCAGATGCAGCTTCTACGTAATGTAAGACCTTTCACTGAACCTTTCCTTTGTCCAACCTCTCCTTAAATCCAGGTCCATTTCTAGCACGCACAACATCCTCTGCCAAGGAGTCACACAGCTTCACAAACTGCTCTTAATGTTTTTTTACTTGTAGACGCTATGGGCCCTTTGTTCTTTCTACATACAGCTGGGCAATAATATTCACTCCAAGCTGAGAAATCCTACTTTAGTCATTCCAAAATTTTTCCATGTACACTCTATCCTTTTAAATCCGAGTATCAGAAGTGCACAGCACTCCCAACAGTAAGCTGCACCACAAATCCATGCTGCAGCCACGACGCTCTGTTTTCGTATTTCCCAACACCCAACCTTTTTCTACTTCGCTACAGAAGTTCTAAATACTCCCAGACAACTATAACAGACTCAAAACTCAACTCTGAAACAGTAAGTTATCCCAGATTCTGCCCAACAATAAGACCAATTTTAGCACATGGATTACTTCACAGATCCACAACTTTCAAGCCCAGTTAGTCTCACGAGGTCCTTTTACAATCCTCCTAGTAGAAAAATTTATCTTGACCATGAGTGGTGCACTTGCAATGCCACTGAACTCCTCACCTCTTTTCCCCAGTCACGTGCCTGGCAGCCCAGATCCTTGCAGATCTATTTCCACTACAAACCTGACTCTGCTAGGGAAAAATCAATCAGCTAGCCCTACCCTTCACTTCTTGTATTGTTACTAATTTTTTTACTCACATAAGGACCTTCCTCCTCAACCCTGACTGCTGGATTTGATCAGGAAACCTGCTGAAAGATGTCTGGAAATCATGACTGATCACCCTACCTGTATATTTGCTGATCCTTTCCAAGAGCTCCAAGAGGTATGTTTGCCTTTCCAAGGGCTGCACTGACACTGCTCTGGTGTATCACATTTGTCACAGCATCATAGAATGGTTCAGGTTGGAAGGGACCTTCAAGATCCCCTCATTCCAACCCTCCAGCCCTGGGCAGGGNAACAGGAAACAAATTACAGCACACACACACACGGGTTCTAAAGAACAGAGAACAGAAAACCTCATGAAGACAAAAGAAGGAATAAACAAGGCACTTGTTCTCACTGTAACTTGAGTTTATTCCACCTGGCTTACCCTCAGGAAATCCCCAAGCTGACAGGCCAAGCCACCTTATAAATAATAACTTGCCTACTGTATTATTTTAATAAATATTAAAGCTGTTTCCTTATACAATATAATCCTGAGTTTTCAATAGCCTCTTTAACTCCATACACTTGGTTTCTCACCTCAGACTACTCAAGCACTCCCTTTTCAGTCCCTGGGGTCATGACTCCAATTCAGATGTGGTTTCATATCATCTAATGACAACAATAAAATCATCATCAAGGTTAAGACAGTAACAGCAATATTTTTAATGATGGGTAAATCACTAAGATTGCCTCTTCAGAGCATGTACACAGGCAAAGGTTACTATTGCCTCTACTCTTCTGATAAAGACAAGACAGGCGCATGAAGCACAAACAAAACACTTATAAATTCAGAACAGTAGCATGGGCAAATAAAATATTATGTGGAAAGCCCGAGTTTTCCACACTCAATCTTCTTTGCTATAGATGAATGACTCAACATCATGTGGAAGCATCAGCCAAAGTTCTCAGCACTGTACTCTGGCAACTGCTAACGAGATTTCAATTTGCTTTTTCCTCCCTCTTATTTAGCAGTAAATGACCTAGGAAAGCACACTGAAGGGTAGAAAAAAACAACCTATTTCCAACTTTAAAGGGAGGTAAAGAAACTGCTCATAAAACTTTGTTATAAAATATTAAGAGCTTGTCTGAAATTGATTGCTGGCAATTGGTTTCTTACCCATTTTATGGGGCACTTGAGCAGAAGTGACTGTCACCAGATAGAACACAAGCAGGATTCATTGAAGAGATGTGTCAATTTCAGCTGCTGAACTGTCAATGCTGTAACCCTCTGAGTACATCTGACCACAGCTGAAAATGACGGTATTACCCAACAAATAAACACAGCACAAACCCAAAAGCTAAGTCTCACCATGGAGGAAAAGGCACAGTGCATGGAAAAGGCATGGACATGGGATTTATCATTCAGGCAAATTCTAGTTCTCCTTAATCTTGGCAGTCCTCCAGCAGTGCTCCAGCCCTCTGAGCATCTTGGTGGCTCTCCACTGGACCCGTTCCACCAGGTCCATGTCCTTTCTGTGCTGAGGACTCCAGAGCTGGACACAGGACTCCAGGTGGGGTCTCAGGAGCACAGAGCAGAGGGGGAGAATCCCCTCCCTGGCCCTGCTGCTCACGCTGCTTTTGCTGCAGCCCAGGATGGGGTTGGTTTCTGGGCTGCCAGCGCGCACTGCTGGCTCCTGGGGAGCTTCTCATCCAGGAGCATTCCCAAGTCTTTCTCCTCAGGACTGCTCTCCAACCATTCTCTGCCCAGCCTGTATTTGTGCCTGGGATTGCCACGTCCCAGGTGTAGGACTCTGCTCACTCAGGGCAAAGGCAAACTTGGGAAGGGGACAAGACTGCACAAAACTCGTTCAAAACCCTGACTAAAAGGCAACAGCTCTAACCTAGTCCCTCAAGATTTAATTAGTCAAAGCTAACCAGGCTTTACGGCATTTCACTTAAGATGTTCTATGTTTTCAAAGGCTCATTTCTAAATGAACCCACCTCTCACATTCTCACAGACCTCAGAGATTAAACACGTTACCGCAGCAGCATTGTGCTGATGCTAAATGTTAAACCACTGTGATGAGCCAAAACCAAATCAAGAGGGTAATTCCACTTGTCAAACCCTTCCTGCCCACGGTGAATACCGGTTAGACCAGTTCATCTGTGTGTTACTTGCCGTGGTATTGTTGTGCTTGGTTTTTCATTTCCTTAGATAAAAGGATATGACTCTATAAAAGTTGCTGAGATATCTTTTCAGAGCAATCCTGAGCAAACAAGTATTAGGCAATTAATGGGAGATTAAGTTTATTCTGAGAGGTTTGAAATGTACAAGCAACACTTAAAATCTAGTTCTAACCAGATGGATGAAATGACACATTCCCAGGGAGGTCCTCTGGACTATGAGAAATGCAGAAACAAGGATACTGCTGAATGTGCTACAAGGACCAACGGAGAACATCATGTCCTGTTTCCCTCAAAACATCCCTAACCCTGTCAGGAGCCTCATCTTTGAAAAATAGAGCTATTAAATCCAACTGTACAGTAGGATACAAAGCTTCTGAGACATTTACAATTTATTAGCTAAAGTCATCCCATTTCTCCAATATCCTGGAAATAAAGTCAACACCTAGGTATTTTTCAGGCATGCTGATGTAAGTTGCATGGTCTGTGGAACTGCACAGCTGGCACCCTGGCCTGTGAACACACAAACTTCCTCTTATAGGAATCAGTTTACCCACCACACACAGAGCACCTGTCTTCCTTCCTGAACAGCTATGCTAAAGTCAAACAATTTTTAGGGCTTTTTGTAAGTTATATATCACTATGTAATTAGCAGATGAGCTGACAAGCACCAAGCCCAGAAGGACTCATCACAGGCTCCCCCAGTACCACAAAGAGCCAGGGGACACGGTGGGGACACCCCTGAAGCCACTTGGAACCACCCACACCTCCATGCCCTCTGAGAAAGGGACCCTCTGGGAGCACAGTACCGAGGTCTCTGACCCAGCTCTGCAAGATCCTCTTCATAGCCCACAGTAAGCCCATCAGTACACACCTGGCTGCAAACTGCACTTCAAATGTAAACTCCATGTCTACAAGCAACAGACCTGGTTCCCTGTTGGAGCTGCTCTGCTTCTGGGGGGCGTGATCAAACACCCTGGGTTACAACCCCCATCAAGGGATACAGGACACCCTCAGCCTCCTGATGCACCCAGAGACATGAACCTGCACCGTGCAAACACGGGATCCTGGCTGCAGCCAACAAGTTTTATCAGAAGAAACAACTGAACAATTTGGATCTGAGCAAAAAGGCTTTTTAAAAATCCAATCATACCATTTCTACTGCAAACGTGGAAGGTTTTTGCTGTTTCCTTTGTACATGCTATAAAAAGATAGCTTTGAATAATTGTTTTTAGATCATATATTGAATTACTTAGTACTGAGTCATAGTTTTGAGAGGAGTGATTAGGGCAGAGTAATTAACAATTATCAATTGTGTTGTGAACCAACCTACAAAGACGAAGGGAAATTACGTGAAACAATAAAGCCATCAATAAATCGGGAAATTAAGCTGTTAACCATATAGCTTAGCCTGACGTAACTACAGAGATCACCCACACTTGATCTTGAACTAGGTTCAAATTCAAATAAATCTTTTTATAGAATACCTTGGACCTGCTTATCCTCAGAGGAAACCACCAAATATGTTGCACTATTTATGTGCAGCTAGGTTAGTATTTTCAATCATTAGCCACGTACTGCACATATTGAGAAAGCTGCACAAAGCACACCTCCCAACCTTAGAGCCTGACAGTAATCTTTTCAGAAAGTACATGTAATAACAAGTGTTTCATATTCTCCTTTGTGAGGAAGGAACTAGAAGAAAAAAAGTATAAACCAGCTTCAGCGAATAGCTGATTTCCTTAAAGTGTGCCACAACCAATTTTCAAATCCAGCCCTGTCCAAGTGTGCAGCTGTTAAGGGATTGTTTGGTTTTGGTTTGTGTTGCATTAATTACCCAAATACATGGGTTTCTTATCAACACGCACAGTTCCTGTTGGCAGAACAGCACTCCCAGATGACAGCTGCAAGGCTCACCTGGGCATCTCGCAGAAACTTGAAAAGCAACACACATCTTTATCCCTTTTATGTCCAGTTCTCCCACAGATCTGCTGCTGCGCCGCAGCAACAGGGGCTTCCTCCTGCAACTGTAGCATATCTCCTTTCTCCTCCCAAATTCAGAACTCCAAGTCTCCCAAGAAGGCAAGAAGCCAGTGAGCGCTGGGGCTGAGCAGGCAGTCCTAGCAGTCCATACAACACACAGACCAGATGTGCCTCTTCAGGATGAACAGGGGCCCAGCAAGTGGGAGGTTATTCCTGCCCTCAGCACCATGCTGGGGGGTGGGAGGGGAATCCCAGCAGGCTGTGCTCACCAGCTGTAGCTCACATGTGAGCCACAAAGAACTCAACGCTCCTTCTGAGCTAAGGTCATACTCATTGATTGCTCCTCTACATCCCGATATTGAGGCATCTCGAGATACCACAGGACTGGGAAACTAGACACTCTCTAACTGCTTAAACAAATGCTGACTTGTAAGAGCAGCTATTCCAAGCAGTATTCCACAGCAGCACAACTGCAAGAGAACACACATGTGTGCATCACTACCTGGCAGTTTGACCAATATAATGAAAAGCCAGGACATTTCAGTAATGCCAAGGCTTCAGTGGGGGGAAAACTGAACAGTTTAGTAAAGAGTGTGACCCCATTCGCTTCTTTGCCACACACTTGTGTAACAGGAAGACTTGGGAAAAACGCAATTCTTACCTATTCACAAAAGTAAAGTGCTAACTATCCAAGTACACCATTTCAGTACAACATTTCACCTGCACTTGGCTTTATTTTCTGTTCAACTCTTGTGATACATTTATTTTTCCTGGCAATTAAGAGAATGTCCTTGGAAAAGACTCCTGGCCCTCAACCTCTCCCTATAAACATACCACGACATTTCCTTACAGACTGGTAAGAAGGTATGGAGGAACGTGGTCCTGAAAGGCCCACTGCGGCTCTGCTAAAGGCTCACTCAAGTAGATCCTTTCTATTGAAGAATTAATCTCCTTTAGACACATACTTTATTACTACTCAGGGTACAGAAGAATAAAGTCTATGCATGGGAGTGCTAACAGAAGGCAGTCACAAATTCAGCTATTGGTAAATTCAACATCGGACCCAAATTCCTCAACAGATATCCCAAGACCTTTCCACCAGCTGTCTGGATGGGGAGTTGACGAGCAATCACAGAGAGAAAATAAAATCCCTTTCACAGCCTCCAAAACCATCTTGCTATAAAGCAAGACACACAGAGAAGAGACTACTGCTAGTTTAAACCATGAATTCTATAGGAATTCACATCATCCTAAAAACATCTGAAACTTTTGTACTGCAAATTAGAGTTGGGACTAATTAGTAATGGGTATTTATTACAAATGTCATAATTTTTTTTTAAGAATAGGCTAATCAGCAGAAGACATTTTTTCCCCAAAAGAAAGAAAAACAACCTTTAACAAGGCAACTAATAAGACAACTCAGTTCAGTGAGCAGTCAGAGCACAGCCACTTCATGGAAGGAAGAGGGTTACAATAAAAACAAGGTTTCTCTCCTTAGTTCAGCTCTAATGGGAAATGAAAACAGGACTGAGCTACTGAATAGAAATACCTGAAGCGTGCTACAAAACCACAGCACTGCCAGCACTGTCCTGCACTGCCAAGCCTGGACCAGAACAGATAATCCAGATCCCTCAGTGTCCTTCTGTAACAGAAACGCTCCCCTTCCTGCTTTTGAACAGCCCAATCTAAGCTTTCCAGGAAGAACAGAGAACTTGAAGCAAAGATAACGCTCTGTAAAGCATTAAATTGGTTGTTCTTAAATTTTTAAAGCAAGCAGTTAGAAATCAACATTAAACATCACAAAATTGAAACAACATTCTGCTAAAAATCATTTTATCATCCCAGAAGTTCATTTTCTGAGTAACGAGCTGCTGCAAAAATATTTAAACTGGTGTCTTGAAGTTCCACAATATTGTAAAATGAGAGGCCCTCATGCAAACCCAATCATTTTCTCCTGTTATTAATTAAAACAGGCTTTTTTTTTTTTTTTTAAATGTATGGTATCTTGCTTTTGTTTGTAATCTGGTATCTCCTACTGCCACAGGATCCCGGATAAGTCTCTCTCCCTGTATGAAAAAGCATTAATTTCACCGTCACCCTCTAGATGGCAAGAGACACAAGCTGTTCCAGTCGGACTCGGCGGTGGCAGATTTCCATGTGCTGTTACACGCTCCAGGTTACCCCATCCAGATTGTGCGGCAGCCTACAGTGCTCCCAGACTGCCACCTTACGTCGTGGGATGGAGCCACACACTCCTTGTGAGAAGCAACACACCTCAGAAGCTTTCGGCTCCCATTTAGGTTGATGCAGACTAAACAGCCTGCTCACCCAGCTTTAAATTCTGCAAGATTTTCAGGCTCCCTGTGACTTCAGACACAGGCACAAACTCACTCCCTGCTTCCCTCTGCGGTGGCAGCACAGCAGGATAGCATCAGAAACTGCCACCAAATTTCTGCAGCCTAAGCTGAAAGACAGGATGAGGTTTTCTCGGTCCTTTAGAGCTCTGCCTCAGACAACAGAGCCTGCTCCCCCCCTTGTCATTTAGTTCTTAATAAATCAGAAGTATAGGTACAGATTTTTGTCAACTATAGCTTTTTTTTTATGTAAACATTAGATGGACAACATACACCGTTGTCCATCTAATTCAAGGACTGAAAGGCTGCCACTGTTCAAAGAGTAAACTACACTAAAAGGAAGCAGAATCAATCACCCTCCTTCCACGAGTCAAACTGCACTTGGAATTTTTCAGATTTCAGATGGACAGAGGGGTGGTAAGAATCTTGCTTCTCAGTTCCTCTTCTAACTTGTACTTCTTCCTGATCTTCCCATTCCCAGTTCTTACTTTCTCTGTTTGCAGGGACAGAGGCAATCACAGCTTGTCAATCTTTCCACAACTGAGTACTGACAGCCTGTGCCCTAACGTATTTTTTCATTCAGCTCCGTAGTAGGCAAAAGAGAGGATGCAATGAAAAAGTTTATTTAAAGGGTGATCTAGCACAACGCTGCTGCTCTGACTCCACCACTACCAAAACAAGAGCTACCCCCAGCTTCCACACAAGCCTTGGATTTCCACACACCAGAGCAATCACTTGACAGCACAATTTCTTAAGGCACCTTGGCCGGAGAGGGGTCACTATTGCCAGTGCTGCTCACCACCACTCGCAGCAACTCCTCCCCAAAGCCAAACTTATTTCATACTTGCAGCTGTCAAGATTTAACCCATTCGTGGCAAAATGAACAGAGGTGTGTACCCGGCAGCACAAAGGAGACAACACAGCAGAGATTCAGAAAGGCCCCTGCTGGCTACTGCCACGCAACGCAGAGCAGTCGTACGCTCCCGTGCTCAGCTCTCATTTCCAGCTCTGTGTGGCCCTTTCCCTGGACTCAAGTTATCATCAGAGCAGGACCAAGTCATCAGTTTGGATGCAAACGTTGGGAGAGCCTGCACGTACACTCTAAAGGCAAATTTTCAACATGTTTACTTCCTCACATACCAAGCCAGCACTGGTTTATAAACAGATATAGGAGGCTGACTTTCCCGGCGAACCCTGAAAGTAATTGAGATAAACAGCAAGTGTACTGTTTGCCTAGTGATAACTCCACTTCAGATGAAAGGACCCATGTCATGTATTAAACATCATCTCAACACTCCTGTGTTACTCAGAGCTCCAGCAATGAACACAGGATCTCTCTCTGCATCCCACACTAAAGGACAACAAAAAAAGCCAACTGAGAGCTATGCTTCAGCTGACTTACTGCACCGCTCTACCACTGCTCATGTCCAGCCTGGATCCTCAGGCAGCAAACTTTCAAAGGAGCTGAAATTCTTTTCTGTCTTTTCTGCTATAATCAACTTTATGGATCGTTCCTCCAACCCAGAATGTGAACGCCACTTCTAATTTCAGCCTGACAACTGCAAGACAAAAACTATGAATTTCTGATACCTCATTTTGCATGAGGAGCAGATGAATGCACCATATTTAAATCTGAAGCAGCTCCTTCTCCATAAAAAAAAAAAAAAAAAAAAAATCCTAATCTGTAAGAGAAGCCTTTGTTTTCTCCATACAACAGCAGTTCCTCTTTTGCTTCTCCCCATCATAACAATTCACACGAGACAAGATCAAAACCAAAGACTGCTTCAAGACCGCTGATGGATACCGGCTCACAGGAGTATAAACAATACCCAAATACAGCACAGACATCTCATCTCATCTCTCATCTTTAAGGAATGGGTGGTTATACCCAAGACACTAAAAAGGCGATTTGGAGCACTTCCCAACTCAGCAGATGGAGTATCACTGACACCAAGTGACTGTTGTCAGAGCATGGCAATAGGTGAACACAAGCCACTTCATCAGACCACCATCATTTGAAGGCACCTGACTATTGTATCTTCAAGTCTACTAATGGTTACTTGTAAGGTCTAAAATCTTCTTACAGATACAGTATCGTTCCCAAACTACACCTTTGCTGTAAAAGAATAAGGACTGGAAACTAAATATCCTAGACTGAGTTCTCTGACCAGCCAGCTCATTTCAGATTCATGGAACAAATAACGGTATTTATGCCAACTTCAGGAAAGAAGTGTCTGTTTCCTGTTCTTACAAGGCACCAAGAGTATTGCTCAAAGTCTGCCCTTCCCTGGCTGCAACAAAGCAGTTTGTTCCGAGGCTGCTTTTCTTTTACAGCTCCAGTCTCTTGGATCCTGCAACAGGCCCTTCTGGTCTAGAACCACGAAGTGTTTGGATGGAGTTGCAGTAACTATTTTTCTGCAATTACATTCTAGCACATTTAACCTGAACAGACAGCTTCAACAACCCAAGAGACTGGACTCAAATCAAATACATGCAAGAAGACTGCCACATTGAAGCGCTGCAGTAACCAGGTAACAGAACGTATCACAGGGACCCTTTCAATACAGTCTTCTGTTTTCACCACAAGGGATTTTTAATAAGGACATTTTAAACAAAAAGCTCATTCTTTTAACTCAATGAGCTCTTCTCAAATAATGCAGGAAGAGAACACCATTATCAGAGTCACCAGCTGGCTGTCCCTTGAAGGCCTGTGGGGATCAACAAATTAAAAGACAGAAATACATCACCTGGGCACCAGATCATCAATAGAAGAAAAAAGTATATACTCTTTACAGCAGTACGTATTCTCTCAATTAAAATTCTCCTAGCTCAAACTCTCCTACTGTTATGTTTGGAACTAAAGTACTTCATGTGAATAAAAATTAAATCCAACTTAGGCTTGACCCCAGAAAGCTGGCAGCCAAAGCACAGAAGCCTTTCTGTTTACCTGTTGCTCTCTTCCACCGCTTTGTCCAAATGCTGGAAGATATCCTGGAACAAAATGCAGCTGGAGCGACTATTGATATCATAGCCATATCCTCTCTTCCAGTATTGTTTCAGGTCATTCAGATATTCCAGTACCTAATGTAGAGAGTTCATAAGTTTTTATTACGGCCCAGAGGAAAAATAAACCCCCCCACAGCCTGGAACAGCGATGCTACCACACACTGCGGGAAATCAACTATTCTCTGATGCACAAGAAACCAAACCAAAACATTTGCTGTCCTCTGGAATCAAGGCATTTTATCAGACAGGCAAAACAAAGCTGTCCAGGGCATTTCACATCTCACAGAAATAAACGCACTATGAGAGTTAAGCACAGTAGGAGAAAATCCACATGTCAACAAGGACAAATCAAGACTGCACACCAGCATTTAAGTCTGAATGTAGAACGGTATCTCAGTCTTGCTGCTTAATTAATCCAGAGCTCTTTGGAGATCAAATTAGTGCTTCATTAGGTTGAAGAATAAGGGGCACACAATTTACAACTTTTGACTGTGCAACAAATTATATTTGAACACTGGGCATCTTTTGAAGGCTTCTCAAACATCTCTCCCATTTAGCACCAACCTTGGCATCTTCTTCACTGAAGAGTGAACACCACGGTGAAGTGACGTTTTTTATTGCCAACTCATATGAGCAGGTGAGAAAAGCCACTTGAACAAGATCTGCAATAGATCCAACAAACAAGCAAAAGATAAACCACCGCTACACACGTAGCAAGCTTCCCACTTGTTTCTAAAATGAAACGTAACTCCCATTTGGCAATGCTAACAGTGTAAGCCAGTAAGTAATCACCAGTCCAAAGGCCAAGAACCAAACCCAAACAATTTTCAACAGCATTATCACACAGAATCCACGTTTTGGACTTCAAGCTCTTCACATTTCATTGCTATGAGGGGAAAATGAGAGCATTCCACATCAAATGCTGTACATCTACTGATGTACATGCTAGAGGTGTCAACCAGTAGTGCATCCTTGTTACCATCAGGGACAGAAGAATCAACACAAGGAAGGTGGATCCATTCAATGCAGAACAGTCTTTGACTACTGTGACTCATCCTCCGTATTAGCACCTGAGTTTGAACGGCAGCGTGCTGCAAATTTGGGATTGCAGCTTTAGGGACATGCTGGAACGTACAGCAACAGACATTTGGGGGAGGACTCCACCACCACTTGACCACACAGGGAAACCTAGCACTTCTTTTCTGGACAAGTGAAGTTACAACGGGGACATACCTTTTCCTGAGGTTATTTGTGCATTTGAATTGTAGCAAAACCTGCATCTGCTCACAAAGCAGAAATTAAAAGAATAATACACTCATATCCCTCCAAAAAAAGATAAAGTTGATGCCACCTACAGGAACAGTATTCCCAACTGTCTTTTTCTTCTGACCACTAACAACCACTCACTACTGCAACATCAATACACATTTGCAGCCTTACACATTTAATTAGAGGCTGGGCCTCCAATTTACAGCGTATTTTAAGTTACCTACTCTGCATAGCTACTCAGAAGCTGTCACCCGAAGCTCAGTGCCAACGCCACCAGCAAGAAGTGCTCATTACCTGCGTTCAGCTCCTCCACCGGCAAACACAAGGCACTCGCCACCTTCTCCAAGACCCTCCTCATCTCTGGCCCCTCTTTGAAGGCATCCACCTGGCACATGGCTGCGTCGCTCTCTTCCACCAAGGCGACGAACTTGGCGCAATGATCAAAAAACCGCATCAAGGCATCGTTGACTTCAACCTCCACCTCTGGAAGCAAACACAAGCTTCAGGGAGGCAACCAGGGGGAAGAGCAAGATGTCCCCTCAGCTACCCACAGAACCTGCTGGGGAGAGTCCTCGCCACCGCAGCAGTGTCCCTGCAGGGGAAGTGCAGGGTCCCCCTCAGTCAGGGTATGGGGGGACACGGCGCTGGCCTCACAGCTCCCTCAGCCCCTCCTGAGGGGCAGCAGGGCTCCCCGGGGCCCTTCGCAGGGGACAGCAGGGCACTCGCCTCACGGTTCCCCCAGCACCCCGGGAGGGCACCAGGCTCCCCCAGGAGGGCAGCCCGGGCTTACCGTCGCTGCCGAGGCTGAGGTCAGGCCCGAGGCCGCGTCGGAAGGCAGCTCCGCTCTGCAGGCAGCGGTGCTTGGAGCTGCTGGCCAGCACCAGGCGGCGGCGGGCGGCGGCGAAGAGTGCGGGGAAGCGAGCGGCCAAGCGGCGGGCCAGGTGCTCCATGTCCAGCC
>VXBW01006453.1:0-18162 GCA_013400375.1 Thinocorus orbignyianus
AATATTAGTAGTGGGTAATAATCAGACTGGAGGTTTGTCTTTGGATATAGATAAAAACTCAAGGAAGTTACGTAAAAGAAAATAAAGAAAAAAAAGAGGGAGAATGAGAGAAAGAATGGTTTCTCTCATACACCACCTCCTAAAGCCCCAAAATATCTTTTATTCTGAAATATAGCATAGGTATGGAAATACCAAATCATATAATGAAGCAGACTATTCTTGAAAGGGATGAACATGCACAAAAGAAGGTTCTAGTCAGGAGAAGTTAAATTGAAACTTTTTGGGTAACTACAGGGCTTTAGGTTGCATGAACAAATTTTGTGGTTTGAAAGCGTTTTCAATTGTTCTCTTGTATTTCCCAAATTTTTATATGCATGAAAGGTATGAAGTTAGTTTAAAGTTTCCATTTTAACAATATTGGTGAATTACATTTCCCTATTTTATTAAGTACCAGTATTAAATATTAAAACTAACTGCCTATTAACCCATTATCCATATTTCAGTAATTTTAGTCTTTTTTTGTTTCCACATAAGCAGTGCTAGGGAATGTGAAGAAAGGAAGATGGGCCTTTTCTTGGTCTGAGTTACCACATTAATTGTCTGTCAGAAAATACTGTCTATCAGTTTCCATTGGGCTGGCTGGATCTCAGATAACTGACTTAGATGTGAAAGGAGCTTACCCTTTTTTCATTCTTTCAAATTAGCTTGCATTTTCTATGCACTTTAAGGCTGGGATATCTGTAATAGTCTAATGGAGGGCTATGTCATGTTTGCTGTACGAAATATGAAATAAATTAGATTGTGTCATCTTCTCAAACTAAAGTGGAAGGAGACAATGGTTAAAAAATGGCAGTATCTAGTACATGGAAAATAAGTGAATACTTCTGCCTTGTGTCACCTTGTGATAGCTATTATAGCACCTGCTTATTCACTGACTTCCAAAGCTGGAAGTTAGGTTTACCCAGCATCCCCTGTGAGAAAAAACTTATCCTATTCCTGATTATGAAAACAATAGAAGATGGAAGCAGCATGCAGCACAAGACCTATGAATCTAGTATGTACATTTAAGTACATGCCACTGAGGTTTCACTTCCAGTTCTTTCTGGGTGACCAACAAGAAAATATGTAATCCTTCTGTGTACCAGCTGATGTAGACTCCAATATGATTATGAAATCTTGGTAAACCATCTTTTTTTTGCCTCTTTCTACTACCCCATCTACTCTCTGTCCAGTGTATCTAAACTGCTGGTGATTAAACTATGTTGACCTTTATGGTAGTATATCAGGTGGTTTAGTATAATCTTGGTGAAAGCTCTAGAGAGAGCTGTAAAACAAATTGAGGGTGCTAAAATAGCCTTTCCGAGTGTGTAGTGAAGAGGAAACAATGTCTAGTGCTATTTCAAACGACTAAACCATTACAAACCATTTTGCTCACTTTCGGTCCAGGTCCTTCTGTCCTTTAGATGTTCTACACATGCATCTAAGGTTTGTATTAATTTTTACATGCTTCAGCACAAATGATTGGCAGCATTATTCCCCAAACATAGGCCATTGTTCCTACCAGAGTAGGTCACAGTGTCTCTTCACTTTTCTTCATAATAGAAGTATTTACTTCTAAATAATTAATATATCACATTAGGATCCAAGTTAAATAATAATGTCTGTAAGCTCATACTCAAAGGCATACAAAGGATATGTTAAGCAAAGAAAGACAAAAAAGAATAGTTCTTATGTAGCCTGAAGGAATAAAACTCTTTTTTTCCCTTGCTGCCTTCCATGGAAATCTTTAACATTAATTCTTTCAAGATGAAGCTTAAAAACAAAAATCAGTATATGAAACTACCAGAACACTGAAGTAAAATAAAGTGTATGGTTCTACAGGCATAAATCCAGTAGAACAAGGTTAAAAAACAAAACAATAACAACAAGTGGTTCCGGTTCATCTCACACTATTAAATAGGCCAGTGATTTCTGTCCAAAGAGTCACAGCTAACTTATCTCTTCCAATTCAAGGGAAGATGTGTTAATTGTAAAGTGCATGGTACATAATGTTTTGCCTTCACTCAGCATTCTCTGACCTGAATTTCACCTCTGTCTTAGATTACTGTGGCTTGAGCTAAAATGACTGAAATTAACTGAGCCACAGAGAGTTACAGTAATGGACTTTTACCAGCTAACCTTGTAATAAATGTACTTCAGTATCAGCACACATGTAATATTCGCATTTAATTCTAAAACAGGTATATGGGTTATGGCTTAGAAATCATATCAATATTTATACAACCTCTTCGCTAGGACAGCTTGTCCTAGTGTTGGTTATGCACAACTGCCACTAAATCAGTAGGTGACCACACAGCTGTGATGTTGAAGCGGTAATTGCTACACACTTGTACCATCTCCCCTGCCCATCCTTCCATTGATTAAATGGAGCCTGGGGTGACTACACAGTATGCATTTCTGAAACAGATTACACAGAACTATAGATGTCAGTAGGTGAATATAAGCTTTTTTTTTGCAGACAGCATGAATAACAAAACATACAAACCTGGGTCTCCTACATTTAACAGTCAGTGCATGAATGGAGAGAGGAACACTGCATGATGTAAACTATTTCTGGACTAAGAATAAATACATGAACATAATACAAAGCCATGTGATAGGCCCAGATTGATTAGATATCACCCCATCCTCTAAATGTAAGAATTCTTCCTACTTAGAGAGTGCAATAATAAGGAGTTGTATTCTTAGAAATTAACTTTTCAGACAGTCAAGGTGAAGATGCTAATCTTGGCAGTTTCTACCTTCTAAGAAAAGCCTCATTTCAGTCCTGTTTCATAGCTTCTGGCAAATACAAGTTCTGGTGATACAAAGGAACATAAAGATGATGATAAAAAGTAGGATATAAAGACTGCTTTTTATATCACAACATATAGTAGTGTAGGTGATCAGGATATGTTTTAAGATGTCATGTCATAAATGGTTTGTTCAATATAAATCCAGTAATTTGACAGGGAGTGTGTCATGGTTCTGAGCAAATCAGAACCGAAGGACAGATAGCCCTCCCCCCTCCCTTCTCCTTTTTTAAAAAGGAAAAAGGAGAGGAGAGGGAGAAATTAAAGAGATTCAGGAAGTTTAGAAAAACTAAACTACTTTAATAAAAACATAAAGAATAATAATATAATGAACAATATAAGAAAATTAAAAAAAAAAGGAAAGAAAAATAAAATAAAAGTATACAGTATATACAAAACCGTATTAAGCTCCCAGGATGATGACCACGTCACCAGCAGGCAACAGTCCCAGGCTGGAGTCGGTGATCGACAGGAGCTGAATTCCAGATCTGGAGTCAGGAACGCTCGGATCGGGATCGAAGGCAGACGAACAGGCAGGGTCCTCCTTGGACGTCGGCCATTGAAGGAAGAGGAAGAAGGGGAAAAGAGGGCTTGACCCTTCGATCCCTCGGCTTTTATACTGAGCATGATGCGGATGGGATGGAATACCCCTGTTGGTCAGTTTTTGGGTCAATTGTCCTGTCCGCTCCTCCTTGCAGGTGGGACCCTTCTATGCTTCCACTTCCGACCCTCCAATGGGTAGAATAACAAAATTACCTGACCTTGGTTGTTCCAGCAATAAGGATAAACAAGGGCCTGTCTGCATACCATTCCGTGATATAATTGGGTTTTATCACTGTGAGACAAAGCAGTTTCTCTGAACAGCATGCTGTTAATTTCAGAGTTTAGTTAGTTAGAAGAGGCCCAGCTAAGAAAGTGAAATTGCAAAACAGAAAATTGGTTCATTTTACCCCAAACCAGGACAGAGTGACTTGCTGAGAGATGAGGAACAAGAAAATGTTTATTATTTAGTCACCATTCCTACCAAGACTGTTGACCTATACTTGCAAGCTGGATATGCTTCACCTAGTGAAGTAAAGAAGTTACTTCCTTTGGTAGTCACTGTGTGATTTCCCCACAACAGACAGTAGTTGAGAGAAGATAAATCATGATCAAGTGACCCCATATTGAAAATATATGCAGATGTTAAACTCTGACAGTAATTCACTTAGTAGGATCAACCTGAAGCACAGAGTCAAAGAAGGATGTTAACGTGAAAAATTCAGCCAGCAGTGGAACTGAATGGTGTATAATATGGAAAATCAGTTTTGAATCAGTGTGGTGTCACTGAGGATGGATTTCACTGGTTTCTAAACAGGTATGTAATAAGTACTTAGCATAACCTTCCACTTCTACATGTATTGGAATATGAATAAATGATTGGATTGTTTTCAGGCATTAAAAATATACATAGATAAAAATATAAATATAGAATACATTGATTTCAGTAACAATAGAAGGTACTGATATTTTATGCATAACTTTGTTCAAATACTATTAAAATCTAAGACTATAAAATGATAGATGATTCTTACGAATATTAAGTCTTACCATGCATGGGTGAGAATGTTTATATTAATATAGGACAGTGATCAGTGGTGGTTTCCTGTTGCCTATCGTAGGCGTGGCGACCTGGTTCAAGAACAGCAAGGCGACCAACCCCAGGCCGCTCGGTCCATCAGCTCGCAGACACCAATGTGGTGGACGGCAAATGCCGTTTCTTGATAAGTGAAACAGCCTTATATGGCTTTGGTTTACGACGTCACTTCCTTCTGCTTACATCATGAAATGAACACTATTAGCTATCAGAAGAGAGGCCCTACCTTTCCGTACAGCATGACATCTTCTGGCCGCCAGGTCCTAACTACCTACAGTTTCCATAGATCATAACTGATAATCATGGGAATTTGCATCAGCAATACTTTGACTTTCTTGACAGTAATACATGTTAACAATACTTTGACTTTCTTGACAGTAATACATGTTAACAAGTCCATTTCTGTGGATATTGTCAAAGGAAGCAAGAAGATTTTTGGTGACAGAAATCCGTAGTGGAAATGAATACATTTTAATGTTAAAAAAATAACTCATAACCAGAATATTATCAAAGTACAGTACAATAGCTGGAATATGCCTGATGCTACTTTCAGAGCCTAAACAGTAATTTGTGCGTTTAGTTTTGCCTGATAATATTTGTAGGGTGAATTCCCATTTTTCTTAAGAGTTTTGTTAACCCTAGTAGTTGTTCTAAATGTGACACAGAGGTCACATGAGTTATCGCAGTATAGTTCCCAGCAGCTCAAACAGAAATCAAATATGATGCTGGGTGTTTTTTGTGTGTCTTGAAGTCCAAAGGAGACAGTTTCATAATTTTGGCTGCCAGGATGTCACAGAAGTTGCAAAGCTGAATGCTACAGCTCAGCAATAAAGTATCAATGTCATCATCAGTTTACCTTCCCTTCCCATGAAATTGAAGTATCTAAACAATAAAAAAGATGTGTTGAAAAAAATATTACTTTAGCAGGTTTCAACACACACTTCAGTTTAATGAAGCAGTTGTTATGACTAACCATAAATGATGAGGATATTGGTTTCACAATAGCATCTGCTTTTGCCTGTCCTACTTGCTTCATAATGATGTGAGTATCTTTCTGAAAAAGGAACCCATATTATAGCTCTACTTTTGTTCACCTTCATGGTTTATATCAACTTTGTTGTCTGAAGTTACAGATGATCATATTAATTCAGGTTTTGCAGTGTTTCCTATCTGTGCTCATGTTCACAGTCTTCTATAGCAGTAAGTAGATGCACAAATCCTCTCTCTGTTTTCAGTCTCCAGAAGGATCTCCTCTCTTCAGTGGGAATATGACACTGTATTTGTGTTATAAATCCACAGAATAAAAGCATCTGACAGCAAATGAACAAAGCACCTTCACTACTTGTAAGTTACACAGTAGCATAAACAAAGTAGTTTCTCCTGCATCTCTCTGTGGTTTCTACTGGACATGGTGGGAATTCATTCTAGACCAACAAAGAGCAACATCCTGAACATAGCAACATCTTAGATCAGCATCTCAGAACAAATCCGTGGGACATATGTATTTTTAAATTAGAACTCTACCCTACTTATGAAACCAAAAAATCAGGACAGTTAAATCTAATTCCTTTGTTTCGTTTATAAATATATAATATTTTCTATACTGTTGCATGACAATACAAAAATATTAAGTGGCTATTGTATTGTGTTCATCTTTACTAATGATAGACCCCATGCTTTTTACATTGCATCAGAAGGCCAGCTAATTAACCCTGATTTATTTTTCTTTATACATGTGATACAGTTGTAAAATTAATACATGAAATTGCTTATTATTTTCAGATATTATAAAAATAGACTAAATCTAAATAGCATATTACTACTATATGCTAGCTGACAATGTAAAGATAGATGGATATTTGACTTAACAAAGTAATTTATTAGACTTCTGTCATATCTTGGAAGGCTATCCATGGGGATATGATACCATATCAGTTGTTCTCCACTTAATTTTTTGTGGTGCCATAAATTAAGTATGCTAATTGCTACTGCGTAATGAAAGATTAAATTAAAAGATGCAGTCTTGACCTAGTATACCATTTCTATTTGCATTAATTTAATATTTAACTCTGTAAAGACTTGTGAACATGTTTAACTTCCTGGACTGCAATAATTTTTAATACAACATAAAAGTAAACACATAGATAAATCTCGTTTAAGAACAGGATCCTGAAATAATATTGAACAGCTACCTTCCTATATACCGTAACTACTCTTCTGCATTTCCTTGGTTATCGAATAGAATTTATCGAACATAACTGCATTTAAAAACCAGCAAACTTACCAAAATATCTGGAAATTACTTTTACATCAGACTCTTTACGCATTCATAACTCATGTTCCCTGTCTTCCAGTAACATATTGCACAATGTTAACATTTATCTCAGTAGGAGGAGGAATATCCCCTCAGATTTCAAATCATAGAATCATAGAATAGGCTCGGTTGAGAAAGTCGCTGAATTAAGGGCAAGTCATTGGTGCCTCTAAGTGCTGAAAAAGATTGTTTTAAAGCCCTTAACATAGAAGTAATGATACATTGGAAAAAAAGTACATCTTTTGTCTTTTTGATGTTAATGGTATCAAAACCAATGCAAGTTACATTTTCTTCTGGCTTTTTCTAATAGAAAGTCATCTGTATGCTGTCCAGAGAGACTGGACCTCGGCAGTACTTGGTTCTAGACTTCAAAAACTTTAAACTCTTTGTGCAAGCTGAAGCTGGTAGTTGTGCCAGTGGTTTACTACCTCTGATGTTGTCTCATGTAAGATTTCTCAGGCTCTGATTTACTTCAGTGTTTGGTCTCTGTCATTTACTTCAGCCCAAACAGCTGCTGTGTTAGATTTCAACAGGAATCCCATTGCAGAACAGACACATTTTTTGCACTGTGATCTCTGAGTATTATGTTATGTACCACTTGGGCTAGAGATTTGTCTGAGATTTTTAAATCTTTGTGCAGTCCCTCATCTGTGAATCTCATTTCTCAATTTGAGAATCAAAATTGCCAAGAGTTTCTTTAGCTGAAAGCCAGACCCTTATTTCACTTCTGCTTTAAATCTGCCATAACACATGGCTTACTTGATTTTCTTTGTATGTTTGGGACTGCACAGAGCTCCTGCTGAGATTCTGATATGAGTGCAAAGCAAAGATGGCTCCTAAAAGAAATTAACAGCCCTCTTATTGCTAATTAAAAGCTCTTTGCTTTCTCTCCACATGGCCAGTGCAGCTGCTTCACATCCTCTCAATGTTTCAAAAACACATAAATTCAAAGACAATATTGTGAACAGCACCTGGCACTTGCTGCACCTGCCGTGATGAGACTATATTTCATTCTGTCAGTAAATTAAAATTCTCCGGGGCTGAAAAGAATGCTTTTTTTCTCGTTCAACCTCTTCCATTGTCCCCAGTGGTAAAGAGGCAGTAGTTTTGCTTCCATTTTCGATACTAAATATATCATATTGTTGTTTGCTTCAGTGGTGCAGACACCTGCCTCCTGCTGTAAATGTTGTGTTCCACTTTTGAAAGATTTCCCCAGGGCTCCACATTCAAGTATTGGCTTGTAACTATGGCTTAATACCATGTCAAAATCTCTTAAGGAAGATACAGCTTGTCAAGTCATCTCAGGATTGAACCTTCATCTAGTGAAATTCTGAAAATGTCCTCTGAGTGTTTGAAGTATAAGAAGACAAATAAAAGGCTAGCAAGTCATTTGTAAAGATAATAGCTAACAGCATGCACTTTCCCTTTGCCTTCCCCCCTCTCCCCTCCCCCCCACCTTTCCATTAAATGTTGATAAAGAGAGAAGAGCAGATTGCAGGTCAGTGATCTTTGTTATTCAGGTCAAAGAAAGTTCCAAACTTCTGTGTTTTGGTTATGGCAGCAAAAAGGAAGTAAAGAGAAAGAAAACCTCAATCAAACTGTAATAGATTCAAGCACTGACAGATTGATCTCAGAGCTTATTTTCAGAAAAAAAAAAAAGGGCAAATCATAGGCAGGAAGTGTTTCCATATAAAGACCTAAAGGGCAACAAAAGAATTTGACTGGATCTTTGACACTGATGTGTTTACTCAAGAACAGGAGTATTTTTTAGGAATAAATCCATAGTGATTGCATTAACATGGATCTATAGTAGAATTTATTATACTAGGTTTTAATATACAGTGGGAGACTTTTCAAGTAAATTTTGTTAGAGTTCATGTGAATGGTGAAAGTATTCACAAATAGTATGTGTCCTTTTTTTTTTATGTGTCCTTCACAAATTTGTACTGATACTCTCCAACAAAGAGANGGTTCTCTGAAGAAATATTAAGTCCATTCATTGATTTCTAAATCCTTCACAAATTTGTATTGATACTCTCCAACAAAGAGAAACAAAAACACCTAATTAAAAAAAATAAAATTAACATATCCCAGCACCAAAACCAAAACCCACCTTGGATTGAAACCTAATAGGGACAAATTAAAAAGGACAAGGCTCTATATTTTAACAATCTTTTACACCTAATAGTAACTCTTGGATACAACAGAAAAAATATGTGGTCCTCAATAGCAGCAAAAGAACTTGAAGACATTAGTATTCTTTTTCTTTCCCTAGCTCTTCATTTTCAGTTCTCACCAAGGGTCTACACAGCAGAACCAAATATGTAAGTATGCGGGCTTGAAAGAGTGGGAGTGTGCTTGTCATGCATGTAAAATCTGTCAGTTTCCCACATGTCAAGGCAAACTCTTTATGCATACAGCCAAAGAGGACTCACTACTCCCACTCAGCCAAGAGCACAGCACGGAGGAAAGGAAACTAACGTTTAACTGAATATTTATTGATTACAGAAGAACACAGCCTGTTGCAATCCTAAAAACACCTTTGAAATATAAATCATGTCATAACTCATGTAAGTGTACCGTTTCCAATCTGACTATATTTAGGAAATCCTGCCAGTAGTTTTCAAACTTATATGATTTTGTAGTACCACCATTCTGAAGAGAGACAGGCAATCTGAACATTTGATTGAGGCTGCTTTGTGGACTTCGTACCCTAAAACACACAATTTATTAAACCCCTAGGAAAGAAAGTGAAAAGTATATAAATTTCCTCTACCAGGCAAAGCTTATACAATTCCACAGCTGTGGGTAAAGTAGAAAAAAAAGAAAAAAAAAGAAAAAAGAAAAAAAATTAAATAAATCTATTGTTACTTTTTTTTTTTTATTTTAAATTAAGAAAACACATTAAAGAAAAGCCAGTCAGGAGAACTTTAAAACATAAAATATCATTAATACTTAGTTACACTATTGTAAATATCATGGTGCCATTATGTTAAATAGACATTTTAAAAATCTATTTAAATCAGTGGATTTGATTTAATCTTTTCAATGAAAGAATATTCAGCCATTTCTAACATTTATGTTTTAATTTTATTTATTTTTTTTCAAATAGAGTGACAAATACTTCGAGTACTTACATTCCTGATAATATCTAGTTAAATAATTTTAGGCAAATTAATACATCTTAATAACCATGTCAGATTTTAGTATTTAAAAGAAATCTCATTTCCTTCTTTCCCCATATTTTTTCTGTAATTTCATTTGGAAAGCTTAAGGCTTTTTGGAGGATAATTCAGTTACTGATTCTATTATGATTTCATTGTTTAAATCTATTGTTAAAACTGTATATTTTTAGAAATAATACTTAATTTTTTCTGCTTTTGGTTTTCTTTACATCTGTCTCAGGATCTTCATGATATCCTTGATATTGATTTACTTGTCTCCACAAGTCTGTTTTAATAGCCCTCTTGATAGTATCAGTCATATATTTTACCATACATCATGTACTTTTTTTTTTTTTCTTTTTTAACTGGACATTTACTTTAATTCCATGCAGTGGAAGATCCTTACCAACAACACAAAAATTTACTTTGAAATAATTGGGGGGTTATCAAAGATTTTCTAAGATTCATTCTTCTTCTTCCTGTGTCCAAACATTTTTTGCAGGAAAAAAAATCTAGATCTAGTAAACAAATGCTTCAGTTTAATTTTTTCCAAAAATGCTGGAATGGTTTTAACTTAAACAAAAAAAAACCTACTTTTTCTCCTAATTCCAACTACTTGATGCTGTCATTTAGGAATCATTTACTCCCAAATAATTTAAAATTTATTTAAATATTTATCTTGGTTGTGTATTTAATAACAGCTGAAAGTGTTCGGTTCAGACAAATACATTCACTTAATTGTGAAATAATTTGAAAGCCATTTTCTTTCATCAAGTCTTTGCCAGTTTCTGATTCTCTGCTGAAGTCTGGGAAAGCTAATAGGCTTTCTTCCCAAAAGAAGTAAGCTTGTAGTGAATACTATTCATAGAAAATAACATATTATTTTCCGCTTCCCTCCCCATTCTTTCCTCCATGACATGATAATTCATTGTTCACAGTGTGCATTTTTCATTTTCCTATACTCTTTTCTCAGTTTACTGTCCATTTGGCATGATATTAAACTAATTAACAGTGCACACCAGTCCTTCTGAAAATACTCTTTTAAACACTACTAGCCTTCATGCCATACCAGCTTTATCTTACTGCTCTAATGTACAATGTGAATACTGTTTGTATGTTAATGAACCGCTTGATAAAACATGAAAATTTCCTATATATTAAACAAAAATATTATTGCACGAAATTAAATTTTCTTAAAATTTAAATTTTAACTTATTCTTACCAGTATGCATAATGTCTTATTTACAGATAAATGGGAGTGTTGAGTGATCTCTCTCAGCCACATAAAGAATGACCAGCCATAGAAGTAATAGCTGGGATTTCTTGGCCCCATTGCTCTTCTCCAAGTTTCCCTTGGACTTTCATTTTTCTTTCTTTTGCTACCCTATTAGAATTCCTATGTAAGTGATATAAGAACTGCTGAGTTGAAAGGTGCTGACTATAAATTATTTATATTAAATGATGGAATGACTGAAGCTGGATTTAGTAAAGAATTAAAAGAGGCAAATATCATTTGACAATCAATGTAAGTTTATCAAGCAATTTCTGTTTACCTTGATGTTTAGAGTGATTATAGATAATATTCATGTAGTACACCTAATTTTTTTGTAAGGCATCTATCTAGATAAAAACCATAAATTTAATGATTACATTTGAATAATAATAAAAAAAAACTTCATATAATATAAACTAAATAGATTAAAAAGACAAGCATCAAAGAAGCCTCAGAAGGTCATTTCCAATAGGATATAATTATTAAAAGTATTTGAAGCATTTACTTGTGTCATGTCACAACCAATACTTGATGCCTTCTATGTCATCCGTTATTTGTAAGAAAATAAGGAATCATCAATGACAAAGTCATTATAAATAAAAATAAAATAAAAAACCACTTGTAGGAAAATACCTGAATTGCATAGTGGACTGGGAAGAAGTAACAGTAATTATTTCACAGTGATGAAATGTAAGTGACACAGAATTGAGATGCACTTTCTGAGTGGGATCTAAATCTATATGGAATCTGAGATTCAGGATGTAGTGCTGAGGCACACAGTTTAGTGGTAACTTGTCTGTGTTAGGTTAATGGTTGGACCTTATGATCCTAAAGGCCTCTTCCACACAAAACAATTGTATGATTCTAATCTATAAAAAAATCATTTTCTTCATTGACACATTAACACGAAGAAACTCAATTGCATATAGTAGCTGAGAGGTTGATGGGATTTTTCTAATTATTCTTTCCCAGGGCCCCATCCAAGGCCTACCAAAGACAGGGGAAGGTTTAAAACATTTTAATGTGTACTGGAGGAGCCCATGAGAAAAGATTCAGGATACTCTGTCATAAATTGTGCAGGAAAATATATGTTTAGAATATTAACATAATCAAACACAATTGAGCCATACAGATACCACAAACAAAAATGAACCACGGTCAACGGAGGTCAGCTGGAGGTACTAAATTACTCTTTATTCCTTCAGACATTGAAGATAAAGTGTATTCATACTGACATCTTCGATAATAGTCTAGATATTGCATTGACTGAAAAGCAAGCACTCAGTCCAATAAATGCTAAGCACTCTGACCCAGAGTGAATAAGCAAGATAAATAACCTTTTCTCTGTTTATATCAGAATAGGTCACTCTTCAGGGATGATGAATACTACAGTGGGTGAAGCAGGGAGCCACCAGAAGCTAAGCAAAAGCTACATACTCTCAACCCCCTCAAAGCTGAGCCTTTGTTCGTTTCAAATAGCACATCATCTTTGATAGACGTGTGCAATTACTGTTCTGATGTTTGAAAAGAAAGATCACAAAGATGATTAAAGGGCTGTAGAACTTGCCCTGTGAGAAAAGCCTGAAGGAGTTAGGTATCTTCTTCCTGGAGAAGAGAAGGTTTGGGGAAACCCTCATCACAGTATTCCAGTACTTACGAGCATGAAGACTGTCTTTTATCATAAGAAGCCACGGAGACATGGGACAGCAGCTACAAGCTGCACTGGGAGATTTTTCATTTTGACATAAAAAAGAAATTTTTCATGATGAACAACCTCTGAACTGGGCATGGTAGAGTTCTCTTTGCTGGAGGGTTTCAAGATGCAACTGGGCAGGGTGTTAGACTATCTCATCCAGGCTTCTTTTCACATGAAAAGTTGGACCAGATGATCTTTTGAGTCCAGTTAAACTTTTGAAAAGTCCAGCCTGGGCTGTTCTGTCCCTAATGTATGCAAAAGGGTATTTCTTCTGAGCCTTTTCTTGTAAAGCTGAACAAACTGAATTTTCTCAACCTGTTCTCACACCTTATGTGCTACAGCCCACTCCCAATGTCTTTCTTGCACCGCAAAGCCCAAAATGGAGACAGCACTCGAGATGCGGCCTCAGAAATGATCAAGTAGAATGGAAGCATCATTTCCTTAGACCTGATGGCCATCCCCTCGTGAACACAGCCCAGTCGGTGGTTGGCCTTTTTGGCTGGAAGGTTACTTTACTGACATGTCCAACGTGTTGCCCAGCAGAACCCTCAGGACTTTTCTGCCTCCAAAATGGGCAGGTAGAACCCATCCTCAATGTCTAGATTAATACAAAGGACTTCTGTATTTGTACAGTTTGGAGAATGTTTAATGCAGACAAAACTTTGGAGTGTTTAGCAAGCACACAGATTTCTATTGATTTTATCCAGAGTGAAGTAGCTTGGGTTTTTTTTACTGGTTTTTTTTTAGTGGTGATTGGGTTTTTTTGGTTTGTTGGTTTTGTTTTGGTTTTGGTTTGGTTTGGTTTTGGTTTGTTTTGTTTTGTTTGTTTGTGGGTTTTTTTGTTGTTATTGTTGTTGTTTTTGTTTTCCCTCCAGAAATATATCTCCTGTCCACGTTTAAACAGATTTACAGAGGGGTAGCAAAGAGTTCTCTTAACCCTGAAATGTTCGCAAGTTTTTGTCTTGGGTAAAAGAAAGCTAGTTTTTCAACTTCTCTCAGACTGGCTTGAGTTGCTCAAACTGAAGCTGAAAACTTCAGCTTGATATGAAAATTCAGATTTGTTTCTTTTTGATATTGTTAAGTGTCTACATGTAACACAGTCAGATCAGTTCACTCACAGAAAGGTCTTACGTCATTTGAAATGGTGTAACTAGCCAAAGGGACTGCATGGCCCTCTCAAATGCAACACAGGGTCTCCAGGAGACCTGGACACTTTGGGTGTCTTGGGATACCCTAAAACAACTAAAGATGACCTTATATATTTATGCTTAGGCAACAAAGCCAAAGTGTTTATTGAAATAATTGACCAGAAGAGCAGAGGTGCTTGGACTACTCCAATACTTAGGTATCTTTAAATTTTATTATTTTGACCTGGGTCCAACTACTGGGGGAAAGCTTTGGTAACCGTTCTTCAGCAAAACTATAAGTAGCTGAAGAAGAACACCTCAAAGAGAACATTGTTAAACACACCTAACAAAATATTACTAACTCTTTCTAACCCACTTGGTTAAAAAAAGTAGGTTTGGATTAGATATTCTTTTGTTGGTGGCTCAAATATGGCTTTAGTTCAAATGACTTTTACATGTTTCTTCTAATGAGAACTGTATTGCTACTTTTACAATTTTCTCCTTCTTTTGTCATGGGGAAAAAAAAAAAAGGAAATTTGAATTACCACTTTAGCTCTTTCCATTTTGACTTTTCTAGCAGTAACGAAAGCAAGGTACTAGTAGTATATCTGTGACCAGTTAGTCGTAACACTAAAGTTTAAGTCATGGATTTCTGGCTAAAGAATTTAGGATGGGGCTCAAAAGGAAATGACAACTATGCTGGTATTAAAACATTAGTTCTCTTCTCAGTGTGGATTGGCATGAGTATGGAGTCCAAACTATTAATGCTAAAAGAAGGGTCACTCACATTTGAAAATTAGATGCGTCAAAAAATATTAGCAAGAGGGCCTAGAAGGAAAAGCCGTATCTGATTGTTACAACTATTTTTAATTGTTGCGCTGACAAAAGTTGGATTCTAAGATATGACATGAGCTGCATTTTCATCTATATGACAAGCAGACCATGTTTTTGCATCTTTTAAAAATTTATTGCAATGCATCATAAAGATCACTTCCCAAAATACAAATAGTGATCTCTAAATGCGTTGCATTTTAAGAGAACTTCTTAAAGAACACTGATCTGAAGACATATGAACCACATCAACTCCTGCAGCTGTTTGCTTTCTGAGGCATGCAGGTAGATGGAGTATCATTGTTATTCTATCCATAGACTCTAAAAAAAAAATATTATGCAAGCTGGTACTGTAACCAACACCTTGATAAGAACAGAAAGACACAATTTTCAAACAGAACAAAAACCATAATAACAGATTACATTTATTGATAGTAAGATATCTAAAACATGATTTCCAGCTGTGTTTCCAACCCTCTTGGGAGATTATCACAGTTAAAGAAGCAAGGAAATTGTTCTTTCCTCTTCTGCAGCTATTCAGGCATACTCCTACATCCTGATCCCTGTGGTTTTTGTCTTCTAAGAAGGACAGGTCAGGTTCCCATGCTGTAGAGAGGAATAGGATATTAAAAAGAGATAAAGAGAAAATGAAATTGTACCTGAATGCCTGTGTTGCACCTGAACTCAGTACATGCTGTCAGAGTTCCCCTCACTGTCAATATTAAGGCCTTTGTCAAATGCCTGAGGTCAAATGCAATCTCTAATTCTTCAGATGGAATACTACACATCTCTTGTCAAACTTTGATTCCCTGTTCATTATCCTACTTGTACTTTCAAGGGTGTTTCTCAGATTATTTTTTTTTTTGAGGAGGGGTAGTGGAAGGAGCAGATTATGAAGACTGACATTATCTTTCATTCCAGGTTAATGTTAACATTGTGTCACCATTTATACCAGTACAAAATTATTGCTTTAAACTTCTTGGTTTTCTTTGTAAAGCCTGACAATTCTACCTATGTCAGGAGTACAGTCTGCAGTTTTATCAACTGGGAGATTTCTTTTCATGTTTTTAAACCATCTAACCTAACAGACAATTTAGACTCTTACAGTCACAGGGAAAAATTTGAGTTAAGCATTTATGGAAGATAGGAGGGACAATGTAACGGAATAGCCAGTAACGGCAAGTCCAGCTAGAAAATCCTGATTTCTTTCTATGACAAAATGACTAGCTAAGGAGAGTACTGTGTATCATTTACCCTGACTTTAGTAAAGTTTTTGACACAATAACCTGGTAGGAAAATTTCCTATGGGACTACTTTTTAACTACTGAATTCAAAGGGCAGAGATCAAGGCTTTGAAATCTAACTGGCAGTGAGCTATGAGTGTCATGCTTCTGTCAATACTAGAACTGACACTGTTTAATGTATCATCAAGTCTGGAATACGGGACATACGTTGGCGAACAAAGCCAAACTGGGGAGAACAGCTGATGTGTTGAATAGCAGGGCTGCCATTCAGAAGTACCTCAAAAAGCTGGAGGAATGGTTCAACAGAAATCTTGTGAAGTTCAGCAAAGACAAACCTCAGATCTTGCTCCTCAGAAAGAGCATCCATCCCCTGGCATAAGTATAAGTAACAGACTGGCTAGTAACAGTTTTGCAGAAAAGGAACTGACGGTCCTTGTGAATGACAATTTAAAGTTTAGTCAGCAGAGTGGCCTTGCAGAAATAAACGCTAAGAGCATGCTGGGCTGAACTAGCAAGAATGTGCAAAAGGGTAGACAGCACTGATAAGTCACATCTACTAAGCACTCGTGAAATTGTATCTGCAATGCTTATTCCCCATTTTGGTTTCTCCAAAATGAGAAGACTGAGAGAACTGAGAAAGTCCAAAAGATGTTTCTAAATGAAGCACCTTCTTATCTGATCTGATTAGGTATCAGGAAGACATTTTTCACTGTGATGGTGATGAGGAACTGGAACAGGCTGTCCAAAGAAGCTGTAGATGCCCCATCCCTGGAAGTGTTCAGGATCAGGGTGGGTGGACTATTGAGCAACCTGGTCTAGTGGGAGGTGTCCTTGCCCTTGGCATGAGGGTTTGGAAGCAGATGATCTTTGAGGTCCCTTCCAACCTAAACCATTCTATGATTCTATGAAGTTCAGTGACATTCTGAATAACTGATGGTATAAGAAAACCAGGAAAGATTAGGAATAATTAGAATAATAATTACCCTGTAAAACTGTGTCACAGAGAAGTAAGTATTAAGAATAAATAGCTAAAAATAACTAAAATTTTTACTCTGGTACGAAGTATTATCTAATAAAGGCCAAGTCCCATAAACTTTCCTATGCATAGGAAATTGCGTGGTCATGTAGAGAGAAATTAACCCCTCTTCAAGTATTTGTGTCTATATTTGATAATGTTGCATTTACATAAAGTTCTAAAGGTGGAATTTAATTGTGTAATAGATTTTTTTTAGGGATATTAGCTGGAGGATAGTTCTACCTCGAAATAGATAAAACTTATTTGAATGAGAAAATGCATGAGATCATGAAATTTTACAAGAGTTTTTAGCCCTGGGGATTAGCGATTTACATTATTATTCTTTATAACTTTTAGTATTTACTGAAAAAAAATTTGTGAAAGTTTCAGAATATAAAAATCACCCACATTTTTGTGAACTAATGAGACAGTCCCTGAAGTCCCAAGAAACTGTACTAAATCAGTTATAAAACTTCCTAAGCAGAAGATTGATTCAAATCACCCCAAAATATTATAAGATAACTTTTGGGCTTCTTTTTTTGTTTACTTACCTGCTTTCATTTTTTTGTTTGGTTTTGGCTGGAGAGAGAGAGGTTCTAAGCAGGAATAATAAGAGAAAGAATATTTTCATTTTCCAGTATCTTATGAGCCAACACAAAGCACTTGTCTATAAAAACCTTCAGTAAATGGAGATGCTCTGAAAACACTCAAGGAGACAATATGTTCCTTGTTATAGAAATTTCTTCAGAGAAAAAGAAATATAAATTATTGAAAAAGCTCCAGAGGTTTGGAACAAGTTGTTTATGAACATTCATGACCATGATACAAAAAATGCGAATCTAACAGTTCTCAAACACTATTTATGCTACACTAAGTTAAAGGTCTAACTTGAATGATGGTTGGCTGAATAGACAAACAGTTAAGACCAACTGTCAAGGTGAAAAATGTGGAAAGCCATGGCTTTTTCATAGTTAAGGAGAAATCACTTCAGTTGAAAAAGGAAATGTTGT
>VXBW01006453.1:18264-29283 GCA_013400375.1 Thinocorus orbignyianus
GAAAATTTCCTATGGGACTACTTTTTAACTACTGAATTCAAAGGGCAGAGATCAAGGCTTTGAAATCTAACTGGCAGTGAGCTATGAGTGTCATGCTTCTGTCAATACTAGAACTGACACTGTTTAATGTATCATCAAGTCTGGAATACGGGACATACGTTGGCGAACAAAGCCAAACTGGGGAGAACAGCTGATGTGTTGAATAGCAGGGCTGCCATTCAGAAGTACCTCAAAAAGCTGGAGGAATGGTTCAACAGAAATCTTGTGAAGTTCAGCAAAGACAAACCTCAGATCTTGCTCCTCAGAAAGAGCATCCATCCCCTGGCATAAGTATAAGTAACAGACTGGCTAGTAACAGTTTTGCAGAAAAGGAACTGACGGTCCTGGTGAATGACAATTTAAAGTTTAGTCAGCAGAGTGGCCTTGCAGAAATAAACGCTAAGAGCATGCTGGGCTGAACTAGCAAGAATGTGCAAAAGGGTAGACAGCACTGATAAGTCACATCTACTAAGCACTCGTGAAATTGTATCTGCAATGCTTATTCCCCATTTTGGTTTCTCCAAAATGAGAAGACTGAGAGAACTGAGAAAGTCCAAAAGATGTTTCTAAATGAAGCACCTTCTTATCTGATCTGATTAGGTATCAGGAAGACATTTTTCACTGTGATGGTGATGAGGAACTGGAACAGGCTGTCCAAAGAAGCTGTAGATGCCCCATCCCTGGAAGTGTTCAGGATCAGGGTGGGTGGACTATTGAGCAACCTGGTCTAGTGGGAGGTGTCCTTGCCCTTGGCATGAGGGTTTGGAAGCAGATGATCTTTGAGGTCCCTTCCAACCTAAACCATTCTATGATTCTATGAAGTTCAGTGACATTCTGAATAACTGATGGTATAAGAAAACCAGGAAAGATTAGGAATAATTAGAATAATAATTACCCTGTAAAACTGTGTCACAGAGAAATAAGAAATAAATCAATTGATTATTATGGGGTTGGAAGGGACCTCTGGAAAAATAACTAAAATTTTTACTCTGGTACGAAGTATTATCTAATAAAGGCCAAGTCCCATAAACTTTCCTATGCATAGGAAATTGCGTGGTCATGTAGAGAGAAATTAACCCCTCTTCAAGTATTTGTGTCTATATTTGATAATGTTGCATTTACATAAAGTTCTAAAGGTGGAATTTAATTGTGTAATAGATTTTTTTTAGGGATATTAGCTGGAGGATAGTTCTACCTCGAAATAGATAAAACTTATTTGAATGAGAAAATGCATGAGATCATGAAATTTTACAAGAGTTTTTAGCCCTGGGGATTAGCGATTTACATTATTATTCTTTATAACTTTTAGTATTTACTGAAAAAAAATTTGTGAAAGTTTCAGAATATAAAAATCACCCACATTTTTGTGAACTAATGAGACAGTCCCTGAAGTCCCAAGAAACTGTACTAAATCAGTTATAAAACTTCCTAAGCAGAAGATTGATTCAAATCACCCCAAAATATTATAAGATAACTTTTGGGCTTCTTTTTTTGTTTACTTACCTGCTTTCATTTTTTTGTTTGGTTTTGGCTGGAGAGAGAGAGGTTCTAAGCAGGAATAATAAGAGAAAGAATATTTTCATTTTCCAGTATCTTATGAGCCAACACAAAGCACTTGTCTGTAAAAACCTTCAGTAAATGGAGATGCTCTGAAAACACTCAAGGAGACAATATGTTCCTTGTTATAGAAATTTCTTCAGAGAAAAAGAAATATAAATTATTGAAAAAGCTCCAGAGGTTTGGAACAAGTTGTTTATGAACATTCATGACCATGATACAAAAAATGCGAATCTAACAGTTCTCAAACACTATTTATGCTACACTAAGTTAAAGGTCTAACTTGAATGATGGTTGACTGAATAGACAAACAGTTAAGACCAACTGTCAAGGTGAAAAATGTGGAAAGCCATGGCTTTTTCATAGTTAAGGAGAAATCACTTCAGTTGAAAAAGGAAATGTTGTGCTATACATTATTTAAATTAAATTTATTTGCCATTATAAAACTTTAATGTCCTTTGTAGCACCATCTTCTATAATAATCTGAAAGTTGTCTCTGAAAGACCATAAAAAATAAAATAGCTCAGTAACTTGAACGTATCGAGTTATGCTTATGAATGTTAGTCTTGCACTTTAGACAAGTAAAATGTATAAAATTCTGAATAAGACCCCTGAATATTGCACTTATTGACAAATACGTTAAATCTGCCTTGTATTTATTAATAGCTATTCTATATTGCTTCACATTGCATCCTAAATGACTATTGTTTTATCATATTATGTAATGAACTCTTTTGGGTACAGAAGCAGCAAGCAGAATTCTCTAATTGTGTGCAAGAGGGATGTCTAGATTCTGATAACTGTTTTGCCTCATAATAATTTTAGGCATTCTCTAATTTCTATTTATTTCATATGAAAGTTTGAGTTATCGTTTGTCTGGGGAAGCAAAATGTGTGAAGAATGAGGTTCTTCGTATTTTTCTTGGGTGCACACTATAAGTTTAGTCATCTCTGTATACAGAATAACAGAATCACAGAATGCTATGGGGTTGGAAGGGACCTCTGGAAATCATCTAGACCAAACCCCCTGCCAAAACAGGTCCACCTAAAGCAGGTTTCACAGGAACTTGTACAGGCAGGTTTTGAATGTCTCCAGACACAGAGACTGCACCACTTCTTTGGGCAATCTGTTCCAGTGCTCTCCCACCCTCAATGTGAAGAAGTTCCTCTTCATGTTTAGATGGAACTTCTTATGTCCTTATGTGCCCATTTCCTCTTGTCTTCTCACTGAGCACAACCAAAAAAAGACTGATCCCTTCTTCTTGACACTCACCCTTTAAGTATTTATAGGCATTGATCAAATCAGGTTCTCCCTCAGCCTTCTCCAGACTAAAAAGACCTAATTCCCTCATCCTTAACTCTTAAGAGAGAGGCTCCAGGTCCCTAATCATCTTTTTGGTCCTCTGCTGTACCCTCCCTAGCAGTTCCTTGTCCTTCTTAATCTGGGGAGCCCAGAACTTGACACAGCGCTTCAGATGGGATCTCATCAGGGCAGAGTAGAGGGGCAGGATAACCTCCCTCAACTTTATGGTCACACTCCTCTTGATGCACCCCACGATGCCATTGGTCTTCTTGGCCACATGGGCACATTGCTGGCTCATGGTCATCTTTTTGTTCACCAGGAATCCCAGATCTTTTTCCTTAGAGCTGCTCTCCAGCAGGTCAGCCCCCAACCTGTACTGATACAGAATGTTATTCATCTTCAGGTGCAGCACTCTACACTTGCCCATTGAATTTCATCAGGTTCCTCTCTGCCCAACTCTCCAGCCTGTCCAGGTCTCACTGTATAACAGCACAGCCTTCTGGTGTGTCAGCCACCCCGCCCAGATGTGTATATATATACAAAATTTCTGTATACTAAAGTAAAATAAATGGGCAACATATGACTGTTTAGTGGAAAAACAGTGGTACAGTTAAAATAAATGTTGGATGAAAAATAGCAATCAATAGTGTAAAGCAACTATTTACTGAAAAAAAGCTACTGTTTGCACAGAACAGTATCAGGTTTGGGAAGCCAAAAACCAATAACTTGTCATTTCCAGAGAGGGTTGTAATATGATAAATTGTCAAGGAAAAAAGCACCTTGGTCATCACTGTTGTCTGCCAAGGACATAGTTTATCAATGTCACCACTATAATCACAGAGTGACTAAAGAAATTATATTCACACTTGTTCCTAGAAAACTCATATATGTTGGCGAATAATTGAGGATCTTCTTGAGGATCGTCTAACAGATTATCCGGAGAATATTATAAAAGGTTTTAAATTAAGGTTCTCGTATTAGAATCATGCCTCCCATTTGTTGTTGTTTATCTTTCTTTCATCAATACCATTGAATGAAAGTTTTGGTTTTGGCTTGGAATATATTTGTAAGTACATACATATTCTACCCTTCTGTCTGTCCCAGCCTCTTCTCTTTTCTGTGATATGTGCCTCCAAGTAATCTTTAGGTAACTATATAAAAATTATCAAAAAATTCAGAAAAAGAAGTCACTTTTTCTACTTTATACTATACATAAAAGTAAGATAATTTTCTGACTTGCTCTGTTTTTATGCTGCTGTATTTTTGTTTTCTTTTCTTTTCTTTTAATTTTTACTTTGTGTTCCATTCACATTATGATAAAGCCATAGAACATCTTCTTGTATGTAGTGCAGTACTATGCAGATAAAGCTTAAAAAGTATGCATATACTCCACAAAAGATTGTTCTCATTCCACCTATAAAACATTACAAACAGATGAAAAATGACTGTTATGTTGCCTAGATGACAAAATTAAAGCTAAATAAATAATGCCTTTATTTCTTTATGCTCAGTAAAAGGTCTGGCAAAAGGACTGTGATGCTTGGCATTTTGATGCTTGGGTCAACATAATGGCAGTAAGTATTATAATACTTTTTAGTTTAGAAGTGTCAATACTGCAACAGCTATTACTATGGAAAATTATTTCAGTGGAAAACAAGATATCCAGAATTTAATGCAACAGTCTGTGGGAGGACATCTAGTTTGAGACTCCTTAAAGTCAAACTCCAATCTTCTTTTTATGTCTTTTGAAGGGCATGATTCTCCACTAGGTCCTTTGTCACATCTCTGAATGTCTCAGTCTATAATGTCACTGTTGTTCAGGTAAGAGAACAGAACAGCTTACATAGCGGAATCTGATCTTAAAAGGTTAATAAAACATCACTGCCATCAGTAGGTGTTTCCCTTTGTTCCTTGTCATAAGCTTCAGTTACCAAAATTGAAGGGTTACTTATTAATAGTATAACAGCTATAAGGCCATCTTGAAATTAATTTGTATTTTAAAATGCATCATGGAAACTATGGTAAGTTTCTGAATATGAAGAACATAATGCAATACAATAAGTATTCTAGTTAGTTGGGTTTTCATAGGTACTGATATGACTAACAACTAAAAGATCCCAAGAAACCACATCTAAAAAGATATTCAGGAGTCAGATCAGGTTGGAAACAGTACAGCACCGATTTTCACCAAGTGACCTAATGATCATGAATCTCAGTATAGCTAAATTACAAAGGGGGCTGCAACATACTTTAATTACCTGATTGATACGGTCTTCAAAAGAAGTCTCAGAATTTACAATGACTCCAGGGTCATAAACATTATACAGGAGATAAAGAGAACAAAATAAAACCTCTGCAGATTACACCTGAGGCCTTTTGCATTAGTAAGCTAATCAATAACAGCTTGCAAAATCAGCACAGGAGCAAAAACACAGAAAAACTTCACTTGCTCTAAGAGAGAGGAGGATCTTGCTAAAGTCAGAGCTTGGGAAATGAAACGATAACATTGTAACTAGAAAAAAAAAAACCCCAAACATAAAATTATTCTTTTCTAAAATCTGATTTTGTTTTGTTCTGTCCATTACTCCTCATATTGCTTTCTGATTCTACCTTGCCCCAGCACTAAAGAGGAAATTTCCCCTCTGGAAGCCTTTTATCTGTTATGAACAGCACCAGAACTCCTTTTGGTATTTTTCCTCTGAGGGTAAGAAGTATATAAAATAAAGATCGTTTTGTTTTCCACTGTGACTGTATTACTGCACTTGAGGGGAAATTTGTCTTTATAAAAGGTTTTATGACATTTCAGTGCAAGGTAATATGGTAACACTCGATACCTTTCATTTGGTTTTATTACTCTTCCTTTTGCATTGGATTTATGTTTTCTTCATGAATTTATGAAAGGACAGGAAAATATAATTTCTGTCTGTGGATTTTCTTTTCCAGAAGATAATTGAAAAAATGCGAAATTTCAAAAATTTGTGATATTTTTTTGGTCTTCCTTTTTTTTCCTCCCTCTCCAGGTTTTCTCCTCTAAACGCCATTCTTTTCTGAGACCTCTAATTGAAATAAGAGCTTTCCAAATTAACAGTTAAGGTGTATGCAAAGAGTAAAGAAACTATTATAGGCATTAAAGGTATTATACAGAGGTAATAGTGAATTGCAGTTTTCTTTATTTTATTTGTTTATATTTCTGTCCACAAAGATACTAACTATAGCTCATGTAAATGAAAAATCATTTGAAAGACTGAAGTAAAAAAAATAAAGTCTTCATTCGATTATTCTTTTTTTTTAACAGAAAATAATAAACTATAACTTTTTATTTCTATGAACAAATAATTAATGCTATATCAGTCATTAGTTACGTCAGTAAACTGCAAGCAGCTTTTAGAATATAAAGCTTTCCTAACGTACTTCTTGGAGAAGTATTTTATTACTGGAATACTGTATGCATATTTGCATTCAAGAGGCCTACTGTAGCACTTTCAAAAATCCCCAGAATGCATATTAAAATTCTTACAATGATTTCCTAAAATCTTAGGAATTTTTTAGATATGAATCACTGGGGTTTTTATGATTATATTGTAACTTATTTGAATGAGTAAATGTCAAACATCACCATTACATAACTGAAGTGAATATGTCTAGCTATTCTCCACTGAACGTTGCTCTCATAGTTTTATAAGCAGATTTTTTTAGATTTTTGTGATTAGAGACATGCCTCTATCCATCCTTCAGGTTTATCATCCTTTATCACAGTTTTCATTTCTTTCCTGACAGAAGTGATAAAACCATTCAAAGTATATTTTTCAGTAAATTCTGCATTGATAACTACAACGTCTGTATGATTAAAAAATCCTAGAGTGTGTAATATCAAACAGCTTCTCAAGGTGCAATTCACCAATCTAGAAACATCATAGGTTGAGATACACTCATAGCTGAGCTTGAAGACCTGAAGGCAATTTTGACTACTATCTCTAGATAACAATTGAGACACAATGGTGATGATACTGAAACTAAAGTGAATGCTTGTTTTGTCTCTTTATTTCCTGATTATTGCTTCAATTTAATACTTTCCAAAACAAAACAAAATAAACCAAACAACCAGGAAGGAATAATATACTGATCTGTAAGTTATGATATCAAACAGAAGAGGTAATCTGAATCAGGGATGGACACACTTTTCAGTTACATGATTCTGAAATTAAGAGTTACTGATGTAAATAGTACAAGTGCTTCTGGGAAAAGCTCCCTTGAGATCTACATTTTTTTGGCTGTAAAGTATTTTTTCTTTTTTATGCAAGCCTCTTCTTGGCAGTCTGACATTTACACCACACAGGGATAACAGACTGCTATGCAGTATAAATTGAGTAATTGCTAATTACAAATTTCCGGTTGCTTAGAAAGAACAAAGCAGTTTTTAGTGACTCAACTTTGTTTAGTTTTCTGTTGTTTAGCTAGAGCACAGCTAATATTGATCTTTTATTGTTTAAATATTTTTTTGAATAGAGTTTCCTGTTTCTTAGCTTTAGAGCATGGGAATGCTATTTAAGAGAAGTTCTGTAGGCTCAGGCTTTCATACTCATTCTGATAGCCTTGAAAACTGAGTTTCAGATCTATCTACCAGGTACTGGTTATAAATTCTATTCCGTAAAGAAATAACTAAGTATGACTTTTAAGGTCAAAGCCTTATTAGTCTGAAGAAACATGCCTATCAGAGGAAGTGAGCCATAAAAACTTACGTGGTGCCTCAAGTCATTCCAAAGATAGTTGAGAAAAATAAACACTTTTTTTTTCATCCCAATGTAATCTGTAATAACTGAAGGAATTAGTCATGAATGAGACATTTCAGAAATGGAAATTCTAGTGATTTAAAAGAAAGAAAAATTAGAAAAATATTCAGTCCCATTGCCAACAGAACTGTTTTTAGTTCCAAGTTCTGCTGGCTCACGTTTCCCATTGACTTAATATGAATGCAGAGTTGGTCCTTGAGCTGATTTTATGGCAGATGCAAAACTGCCTCAATTTTTCTTTTCCTAGAGTTTTCCCATTAGTATTTATTTTCTGAAGTTTTCAGCAATTAAAAAAAAAAAAAATTAAAAAGAAGGAAAAAAATGTGTATGGAGGATACCATCTGCCACTCAGAATACTCCAAGTCATCAACTGTGCCAGGAGTTTATGGTAGACTATTATGAAAGTCTCTGAGTAGTATAATTAGAAGGATATACATGAGTTTCTTTAGCAGTGGCGATCCCATCCCAGGAAACTCTGATTTTGACAAAATTTAGAATACAGTGAAAATACACAGAAATAAATATTTTAATCATGCCATTTTAAAAAAATTTGTTTGGTTAGGACTTTTAACTTTTCTTAATAAACAGTGCTGTCAGTAAAATGACAAGAGCAAGTGTATTTATCCTTTCACTCTGCTCCTTTCTCTAGTAACGGCAGTCCAGAATATTGGCAGGTTTTACTTTGTAAACCAGCATGAAGGATGCTTTCAACTCAGAAAATAGTTTTCACTGTGTTTGTGGAAATAACCACAAAGATCATAATCTGTGAGGATTAAATACAAGGATATTATTCTACTCCTTCACATATGCTTGTGATCCTTTTTGGATAAGAGAAAAATGAATTAATAATGAATAAAATCAATAAAATCATAAAAATAAAAATTCATTTACTACAAATGATAATGCCATAAGATTTATTTTTTTTTAGTTTATCTGAATAATCCCTTATTTAAACACTTTTAGAATGGTTTCATATACATAATTTTTGAGCCTTATTGGCAGAAAAGCTGCAAAAGATAAAGATAAGGCATCATTCAACTCAAACAAAAATGCAACCTATAAATGTTAAAGTAACTTCTCATAAAATAACCAGACTTTTATTAGATTAAACCAAAGTTTGAAGGATAGAATTTTATATTCACAACAATTACAAGCAGATACTTATAGTAATTTTTCCCTGGCAAAAAAAATTAACTGTTTTTCTTTTTGGGGGAAAAAAAAAAAAAAAACATACAAAATCAGATGTTCTCACCCTTGCTAATGCCTTTGTTAATTTTAACAATGTTCTCTTCTGAATGATAAACACTTACATAAAGCACTGCATGGCCCAATCTTGTTGCTATTGAGGTACACAGCAGGTATCCCATTGACCAGAAAGAAGTCTGAATTTGTACCATTGTGTTAGAGACATGTTCATATCAATGAATACGTATCAAATAATGAAAGGGTTAAAAAAATAATAATAAAAAAAGGAATAGAAAAAAAATAGATAGAAAAACCGCAGTATGATGTGCTGCATATTCTCTTTGGAAGGTATAAACCATATGCCAAGCTGTGGAAAACATTCTTTGAGCATCAACATCTAGCTATTTTGCATGTTCCAGGGGGAGCAGTGCTGGCAGGCTCCAAATTGGCCCTAGGGCTGTCATATGTTAAACAAGCTTACAGGCTCGTTTATGCTTTTAGATGCTGTAGGCATGATTCTGATCCTATTTGTATTGGTTTTTCCTGATACAGCTCCACTACATGCAATAGAAGTACTACTTATTTTGTACTGTGTATAAGAAAGGAGATTCCTGCCTTAATTTTATTTTACCTCTCTTTGCCTGGAGAGGTATACAGGTTTCAATTAATTTGAAATCTAACTTCCCAATTTATTTGAATGTTTTACACATGTTATTTTAACCTTTTAACATTTTCTCTCATTTCTATCAGTTAATACACAGTCCTGAAATGTATTCCTTTTTCCTATTCACATCCACTTTTCAACCATTTATTGTGGAAATATTGCTACAAAAAAACAACCCCAAACTTCTTGTTTTAAGGGAAGCTGCATTTTTTTCCCAGCAGATGATTGCATATTGCTTCATTTTCTGAGATGGTGGACTATGTCTATTCATCAGTGTCAATACATACAATTCTCCTGATCCTTCCTGTAATTTGTAATGACACTGCCATCTAGTTAGATTCATGGTTCCTTTATACTGAGATGCTGGCTGTGTATTTAAAGACAGTATCCTGGTGAAGAGCTCACTTAGTAATTTTAGGATCATGAATTTGCATTTTTTCTTATCATCAGACTAATGTTATGGTTAAGAACAAACATGCACACTCACACTCACATACACAGTAAAGCCACTTTCTCATCTAGTTCAGAGCCAGTGAATTTTTATGCAAATCCACTTCAATCCAAGTCTACCATGCATCATTTCTAGCCAGTAGGCACTTTCATGCAACTCAAATTAATAGTATTTGCATACAAAGGGAAGGGCTCTGTGATTAACTGCCAATCTAGCTGACAGATCATCATGGTTTTAGCTTGATATTCAAATCATTTGTGTAGAGTTTAACAAATATTTCCCACCAAAGGTCCTTGTTAGTAGAGGAATTTTTTATCTAATTGTAACTGTAACTTTTCTATTTCTTTAATATCCCACTTACAGTACGATTATTGTTCTCCGTACAAGAGACTATACATAACAGCTATGGTGTGTAGGCCACTTGCTTACATTCACACATCCTTTCCCTTCTCTTCAAGGTAAAAAAATGAAAAAAAAAAAAAAAAAGTTGTACTTTTCAGTTCTCCAACTACAAGAGCAGAACACATTTGAAAAGTCACAAAATATCAATATAAATGCCAGTACTATTGTCTACCATCTTCTGGTTTTCTTTTTAGCTATTATTACAGTGCCAGTGAACTACATTTCCAGCACTTTCCCCTGTTAACAATTAAACGATAAACTATTTCCTTGCGTTGACAAACTGGGTTATGGCCCGCTTTAACTGATTATGCCAAAGCTATTATTTCCATGTCAACACTTCCTGTGAGAAATGAGGGGACTGATCAGATCAACATCCTTTTCTTTTATTTCAGTGTAAGAACACTTTGCACTGAAATTTCTGTTCTCAAGTCCTTCTCCTGACCTTTGTGATGCCCATATGGCCTGTAATCCTCCATACACATTTTTAAAGGGTAGTAACAACACAAACATTGTTCATCTCACTGGACTTATTTTATGTACTGGAAAAACTCTGGTAGTCACTATGATATTCTTGCAGAGGTTAGTACCTGAAGCTCCAGAGACATTTAATTATGTCTTTTTTTTTTTTT
>VXBW01006453.1:29303-116812 GCA_013400375.1 Thinocorus orbignyianus
TTTTTTCATGACGCCATATGTCCTCCCGTCTGTTTCTATGTAAAAACAGGTTTACTACTTAGTGTTTTCATGCCTCACCAATACTAATTTCTTCCTACTTCTCAATACTTTAATACTGATATTTTTTAGAAGTTAACACCCTTTGAATCATGAATAGTAATCAGTGTAGTTTTACAATACATGTTTTCACATGCAAATTAACCAGTCGTTTTGTTATTTTCTCTTGGGGAATTTATCAGCTGTGTATTGTTTCCTGTGAAACAAGTACTGATGCTGAACTAGTCATGTTGTTGTCTTGACTTCAGTTTTAACCAGAGGAATTTCTTCTTCTGTTTGTACTCCCCATCCAGGAGAATTCAATTAGGTTCAGGTAGTACATCTGGGTTCTGAAGCCCAAACTCCAATTTAAGAACTGCTGCCAAATAACCATAATAATCAAAGCCACTTAAAACAGCAATCTGCAAGCCAGCATGGTGGCTCTGAAGATTATTACTCCAGTCTGTTAGACAATCTGTTCATGAGGACTTTGGTTTAAGCTCTGGCATCACTCATTTGCACTTTGCTCTTGATTCTGAGCCACAAGTTCCTGACTGCTGCTCCAGAGGGGAATGGGAAGGAGATGAAAAGGAAGTTTTAGAAATGTTTTAAATGAACTGAAGGATAAAAAANAGAAAAAAAAAAAAAAAAAAAAAAAAAAAAAAAAAAAAAAAGAGACTTTCTCTGGATATAAAATAATTAGGAAAAAAACCAAAACAGAATACACGATAGAAAATCTTACTTTTCTGAAAAAAATACATTTCTTTAATTATTTTTTTCAAGTACATAATAGTAATTGCATAACTTATTCTTCTAAGTCTTGTGGTACTCATATGAGTCAGAAGAGGTTTTTCCCAAATAATGTTTCATCAAAATTTGTAGACAAAAAAAAAATCCACCAAATAGAAACCAAAAATTTTTTATTCAAACCTCTAGGCCACAATTTCCCCTTCATATTGTTACCAAGTGAGAATAATTTCTCTACCAAAAGTGATGCTTTAGATACACTATTTTTTTCAGAACAGAACAGAACAGAAGCTGTTTAGCAAGCTGTGAGGATTTATTGTGAAAGTTATTTACTCTGTATGTGGTCTGTGTATATTCATTGGTCTTGTTACAGCATATACACTACACATATACACATATACATATATTTTATATAGAAAAAAAAATATATATACACATACATACACATATATACACACATATAGAAATATTCAGTCTTACTGCAGAATTGTCTGTGTAGTCCATCCAGCCATGAATACCAAGGCCTGGCACAGCCTTTGAACTCTTGGACTTAGAGTTTGGATTGAAAATTAAAATCTTCTCTGGGTCTTCTATCTTCTAGCACTTAGCACTCTTCACCAGCAGAACTAAAAGAAATGTCATCCTTGTGCCTTCCTGCCGTTATGTGCTTCCTCTGATTTTTAAACACTCTGCATCAGAAGCACAGAAAAAAGTCCCCTGTAGCTTCTAGAAAATGCATATTGATGGAAGTAAGTCAAAGAGTTAACTGATACAGTATAATCGCTTTTCAGTCATGGAATATCATTTTTGTTATCTTAGCTACCTGTTTGAATTGAAATCTGTACCATATTTCAGTCACTTTCATGACTACAGAATTTAGAGTTAAGCTTGTTTGTTCATCAGAAGTTTTTCTTATAAGGTAACCAGTCAGAAATTAACTATTGCCAAGTTTAAGTATTGCCGAAAATTCTTGTCTAAGTGCAGGGCACTCATAGTTAGCAAAATAAGGGTGACTGTAGGAAGGATCCCAGGCCATTTTGTCTGTGTCAGGTAGATTAGGTGGATGGAGACTTAGACTTCCAGTCAGTGTTTTACATCATTAAACACAGAGTACTCAAAGGGTTTCCATTTAATCTTTACCTTTTTAGTATTGACCCTCACAGGTTTCTGGAAGGCAGGTGATGTAAGAAGGGATGAATTTGACTTCAAGTATTGTGCTCTATCTGCACGGTACTGGAGATACAGCAACTAGGTCCTCTAAAGCTTAATAAAATATTCCTGGTCAAAGTTGGGCTATGACATTCCATCATACATGCATTCCCTCCCTGAAAAACATAGACTATTAGCTTCATCTCTCAGTTTAGTCATCCAGCAACTACAGTAATGCAAAACTTTTAATTTGCTGACAACTTACCTTTTAACTTTTTAATGAATGCTTTTTTGACCTGACAGCAATCAGAATGGTTTTCACAGCATCAATGGCTATGTCTATACCAGAAAATTCCTGGAAATTTCTCTAGAAATGAGGCCCTTGTCAGTCAATATCTTTAAGTTTCCTTATTTTCCAAAACAGGATGAACTACCTTTTGCAAGTACTCCCCAGTTTCCATTAGCTCCAAAACCTTGCTCAAGAATTGTGTAGAAGACTGGTCTTAGACACAAATGTTTCAAAGGATCACCATAGTAGTTAAACACTATAGCAAACCAATATTCTGTACCCAGGAACATTCTCTGACACTACTAATTTTACTAATATATTGTAATACTTTATCAAGAACTTCTAAAAATAAATTTTCCTTAAATCAATTTATTATATTCTTTGGCTCAAAAATCACTAGTTAGCCTTGTTTCGTTAGGTGCCACTTTCTAAGATTGCAGCCTTTCCATCAATGTGAACTTATGAGAGATTTAAAAACCATACTCAAGTTTTCATCCTGCATTTTCCATGTTCTCTGACAGCATTTAGAAGTTGTCAGAATGCTTGCCTTTAGCAGCTGTAACGTTGTTTCTCTTGAGTTATGTCTAAAATGGAGTTGGGAGAGCACCTCCTTGCTATAAGTTTGATCACAGGTATAGCTTACCTCTGCTAGAACAATACCTAAGAATATACTCCTTTGCCTTTTTTTTCCCCATTTACAAAAATGAAAGCACATACTGAGTAAGGACTATGACATTCTCAGTCTAGATCCTAGTTTCAAGTTGCAAGCATGGACAATTTGGGTGTAGCTTTAAGAACATGGCAAATCAAAGCTATTCTCCTTACTGGTCAGTTAAAAGCTAGCAGCTCTCTTTTTTAATAGATTTTTCTTGCCAGAAATCTTCTGCAAATGAGTTTGTGAAGAGCTGAAAGACTTGTAAGTCTCCTTAGCCAGTGTGGGATTTACCTTCAAAAAAGAAATTAAAACCAGACACACTCATACATATATATATAAAATAGATATTTAATAACCAGATACTATTAAGAAAGCAGAAGAAAATGGAATATTGAGAGGCTAAATGCTTGGAGAAACAAAACCAAAAAGCCAAAACAAAACAAAAACATAGCTTCTGTCACTGCAAAAGATGTATTTCATGCCCTTTTAAATACAACTCATTTGGAATTTGGACTAAAGAACAGAAAGCTGAAAGAGTCCAAGTTCAAGAAAAGCTCTGAAAAAACTCAAGATGTTGGGAAGCAGATGTAAGCTAAAAATAAAACCAGTTTGAGCAAAGACACATCCATGTTTGTGGCACTGCAGAAAACAAGCAGTTGTTACTTTTGCCCTGCAGCAGCCTCCTTGTAATGATGCTGGATACCTGCCAGTCTCTAATTATCCTTACACCAATAACTTTAAATTGCTGCTTCCTTCAACCTAATGTCTTATTTTTAGCTCAAAGGCTACTTCAAGTGGACCATCTTATCAGAATGACATAAATCTGATACTACAGTGTGCACCAACATTACAATGGCCTGAAAGGCTCCGGGGGGCAGTTAGGAAGAGCCTTTTCTTTGTAAAGTGTAAGTAATCCATTTCATTATGACTTTACATGCTTCCTTATATAGAAATAGGTGGTTTTGGCATGGTTTTGGCATAGTTTTGGTTGGGCTTTTTATGTTTCTGTTACATTTTTAAAGAAAGGAAATAACAAGATTGCTAAAGTAAACTAAACACAAAGGAAAATAACATAATATGCCTACCTGTATGTTTATGTATGTGTATGCCAAGAGATAGACAAGGGATGGAGTGGTTTAATAGTACATGTATATAGTCATTATATATTACTTGTACTTCAGATGTTAAAGCAAGATGACTCCCTTTGTTGTTCAGCTTCTGTTCAATTGATAATTTATAAATACATTATGTGTACATATAGTAAGGAATATTCTCAGCATTGAAGAGTTCATAACTTACACAGTAATAGCAAGAGAAACAGATTATTCTAAAACCATGTGTTACTCACAATATTCAATTGTGACTTAAAGTTGAGAAAGGCTGAGAACATATGATCACTTTGCTCAGCATAACAAACTTTAACCTTTGAGAAAAAAACCTGAAACCATTCAAAATCTTCCAGAATTAAATGGATATACAGTTTAGCAAAACAGTTATTTTGCTAGTTTGGCTAACTATACCAGTATTACTAACATTGCTCCACACTACCCTCTTTTAAAGCCGTAAGTATCTGAGGTGGGATCCAGTAGTTGGATTTCAAGGATAAAATTAATCTCCCCAGAATTCCAGGTCACAAAACAAGATGCTCTAACCAATATTTAACACTGTGCTGTTGAATTAGTTCTTGTAGTAAACGGTGGGGTTTTTTCCTATGTTTTATATGAATTACGACATGCATACATTATGACATACAGGACTAGATCTTTTGAGTAAATATTATCAGTGTTTTCTGTGCTTCCATAAGATAGTGGATATTTGCTTACAGATGTGAAGATATTTCTTATTGCAAAGAGAGTTTTGTTCAACAGGTTTTTTTGGGAAATAAATTGAGAGATACAGATGTAGCAGGGTAAGATTACCTAGCAGCTAGTATTTACCCAACTGATACAAGTAGTCACACAGCCAGGCTGAAAAATTTAGTCCTTGTTTGTCCTTTGCCGAAGATATTCTACAAGAAACATTTTAGAACTATTTTTGGGTTAGCACAGTGTAGTTTTGAAGATATTTGCTTCCTAAAAATATAAAAGCATCACACTTGAAAATACTTTTGTGTGAGAGTATCTGCTCTGGTAAGTAGACTTGAGGGTTTCTAGCATACAAAACATTAAAATGATACTGTTTTTTGAAAATGTCTATTCAACAAACACTGGATAGGATTTTTAAACCATGAACTCTTCCTCTAGCTGGATCACTGGCTGCATTGTAAACATATAGCCTGATTGTTAAATTCAAAATAGTGACTTACTTACCTACAAAGGTGACATAATTAAACAATAAAAAATACATGGAAAGGAACAATTGCATCATAATGTAGCATGCAGATCTTTTTTTCTTGAATGTTCTCTTGCAATAAGTTTTTTTTTTCCTCCTTGATAATTGCAATAAGATCACACCAGAAAACAACACCTCCATACTAATCAGTTTCCACTGTGAAAAAGGAACACACGGTAGGAGCTCGTGTTGATGCATTTGACAGCAAAAAGCCAAGATATTACTGACAGTTCCTACAATTCAATATTTTTTCACCAATAAGAACATCCTTGCAACTCACTGAAATGGAAACAGGAATTTTTGCATTCGTACATCATGAACTAATTAAGAAACATCTTCATTACCTTTGAAACTTTCTTTAAATAGAACAGATATTAATATTTCCAATCCATCACAGAAGGTTCTGCAGAATCTCAATATCATGTTGCAAAATGTGTTTGCAGGATGCTGTCCTTTCAACAACCTGTAAAAGGTAATATAACTCTACTGAAGTAATCTATGTTTCTCCTTAAGATAATTTGGTGGAGAAACAACCATGTAATACAGAGGTAATGACTATTCACCTGGCTGGCCCTTACTTCTTCATCTCCAAATATCTGGACTAAATCTCTTCCTTTGAAAATTTCTATGCACAAAGGAAGAAAATTATGTCTGATGCTACTTCCCTTTAAAGACCTATAAATACAGTGAAAGAAAAGACAAAGGAGTGAGGCACGGTTTTGAATTCTCCTTTTTTTTTTTTTTTTTTTTCTCCTAGTTTTTAAAATTGAGAGCCTTGTCATAGCTTAAATACATTTTTATAGAGTAACAATGTCCTGTTTGCAAAGCACAAATTCACTGTGTATTTCTGCACTGTTTCTTGAGCATCAATCTCAGTATTACTTTATGTTCACTCACCTAGTAGGCCTATGAACAACCTAAGCAACAACAGCAAAATAAAAAAAAAGAAATCTTTTCTCGTAAGACTAATTTACAATAAATGTAGTAGTATATGCTACTTACACCTCTTGAACCATATGAGGCATTGAGTTTAGATGTCAAAGGGCAAATGCTGTATGTATAACTGATCAGCACGATACGGCATTGCTGACTACACCGTAAACCATCATGGGGACATGATGTTCAAATATCCAGATGAAGAATTTCAGTATCTTTTTTAGCTAGTGTTTTATTAAGGCGAATTGCTTGGCCTTAGCAGCTTTCTTAAAGAAATAACCTTTCTATTAATAGTAAAACAAAAACCAAACAAGTTAACTGGTATGGTTTCAAGCTAAAATGAATTAACAGTGACACCCAGTGGCCAGGTAAACATACTATATAAATCACTCATGGTCCCTGTGGAAGGTGTTGAGACTTGCTACCTGAAGCATGAGGTTCTCAATGTAATTAGTCACCATTTTCTCAAGGCCAGGCTATTCTTAATTTTGGCAACATAGCAGTGATTAGACTTGAAATAATTGTTTGGCATGTTCAATGCTAGTTTTTTGCTATTGTTTACTTTTGCTGACATCTCAGATAGTAGTTGTACCATCAGTCTGTACCTGTCTATACTAGAGATTATAAAGTAGAGTCAAAAAAATGGAACAAAGAGCATTTATAGATCAGTAATCTGAGCATAGACCCAATCCAGTAGAATGAAAGGAGTCAGGTGGGGAAAAAAAGAATTACTGCATTATTTTCTTTAACACCGATTTCAGTAGACCTGCCCAAAGCAAGGGATTTCCTATACGTGGAAAATTAAATTTTGGCATTGACTCAGATAAAGCAGAACAACTTGTTGACATTTTCAATGCAATGAAATTCAGAAGTTTTATAAATGGTGTTTCTGAACTGATTGGTTTTCTGAGATGTGCACTAAGGTGATCACTGATTTCACTGCGGAGTTGAAAATTCCAGTCTCCTGCTGCAGTAGGAGATGAAGCTTCCAGACACTCCAGTTGCCCTCCAACTGCAGCAAGTGACTCTTCCCTGCCCTGAGGTACGGTGTAAGCAGGGAGCCTGAAAAATTAAATGATGACTTTGGCAAAATCTACAATTGTGAATGTGAAGATGCCGGAAGTACTGTGTTTAGGCAGCCCAACCAGAGTCCAGAGAAGATATTATGAGACTTTTCCCCTAAAGTCAGGAAAGTTTATCAAATCTAACATGCTTCAGACAAAAACCATTTGGGATTCCATTAGCTATCACTTTTGTGAACATGTGCATGTAAAGTAGAAATGTGTCTTTTTAAAAGGCTAAACTGTGATTGGAAGTTAAGGGTTGTACAAACAATTGAAGTACAAGCATCAGTTGCCTTATGATGATGTATTTAATTTGATTTACGTGGCAAGGTTTTGATAGCAAGAGACGTGCAGTAGTGGTTTCGTGAGAAGACCACAGAAGCTGTCCCCATGTCATACACAGCCAGTTTCAGCCAGTTCCAATACAGACTTGATATTGGCGAAAGCTGAGCCCATCATTGGTAGCACTTCTGTGAGAATAAAAAAAAAATTAAGTGTAAAAAAAGATGTGACATGGAAGCTATGAGAGAGGAGTAAGAATATGTGAGAGAAATAACTTTGCAGACCCTGAAGTCAATGAAGAAGGAGGGGGAGGAGGTGCTCCAGGCACTGGAGCAAAGATTACCCTGAAGTTCCCGGTGAAGATCATGGTGAGGCAGGCTGTTCCCCTGCAGCCCATGGAAATTGAAGGTAGAGCAGATATCTACCTGGAGCCCATGGAATGACCACAAAAGACAAGGCTCCTGTCAGTACTTGTGGCCCATGGAGAGGAGCCCATGCTGGAGAAGGTTTTCTGACAGGCCCTGTGGCTCATGGGGGACCCACACTGTATCAGTCTGTCTCTGAAGGACTATGGCTTGTAAACAAAAAAGAAGTTGCAAGGGATGCTATGGGTAGAGGCTGTCTTGGGCATAGTGATCATGAAATGACAGGGGTTTTAATTCTTTAAATGTACCCTCAGTAAGTTAGCAGGTGACACCAAGTTAGGTGTGAGTGTCGACCTGCTTGAGGGGATAAGGGCTTTGCAGAGGGATCTGGACAGGCTGGATCAGTAGGTCAAGGCCAGTGGGATGAGGTTCAATAAGGCCAAGTACCAGGTCCTGCACTTGGGCCACAACACCACCATGCAGTGCTACGGGCTTGGGGACCAGTGGCTGAAGACTGCCTGGTGGAAAAAGGCCTGTGGGTATTGGTCAACAGCCAATTTTTGGTCAATGTGAGCCAACTGTGTTCCCAGGTGGCCCGGAAGGCAAATAGCATACTGGTTTGTATTAGAAATAGTGCGACCAGCAGGTCTAGGGAAGTGATCGTCCCCTACCAAGGTCAAGCCATCACAAGCATTCATGCAAATTATATCTTCACCACAGAAGAGGGATTGTTAGTACAGAATCCATGCTCCAGTCTGTTTTAACACATAGCATTTAACTTATGTGAAAGAACAGTCAAGAACAGAGCAGCAGTCACTCAAATATGGTAATCCTAAGAGCATTGGAAGTGGTTTTTGAGAGGCTGGCATTGCATTTTTCAGTCATTATGCTGATGAAGTAAAGCTCACTCTTAGAAATTAATGGGTGTTTCATTCAGAGACATTATTCTGACTATGTGTGTGATAAAGCAATGATCAAAGGAAGTTTTGTATCCTCTTGTTAGTATTAGATATAAGTCTTTCAATGCCATACAAACAGTATTTTTTTTCAACTATCCTGTGCAATTTCAGAGCTGAAACTACGGTTTTGCTGAAGATCTGCTTTTTTATCAGTACTATGAGGCTGAATCTTTAGTAGATGAGAGTTTTCCATGAGGTCATTGATTTTTCAAGTAAAATAACAGAATGAATATTCAAAAGGCAGCTGAAAAGAAAACAGTGAAAGAGATAAAAATTAAAGCAAACAACTAAATCAATTTAATAGAAGTTTCTTTGTCTAGGAGCCAAAGAACATGTTACAAGAGTTGCCTGGATGCAGTCCTGAGTAATGTGCTCTAGGCAATTCTGCTTTAGCAGGGGAGTTGGACTAGATAATCTCTAGAGGTTCCTTCCAACTCTGAAAATTCCATGATTCTGTAAAGAGAGAGAAGCTTTGTAAAAAAATGCATGTGAGATTACAGTATATATTCCTGAGCAATTTAGTTTTCTTTCAGTTTTTCCTCATTTTCATATCCTTCCTACTTTGTTGGAGAGCTTACAATCAAAGAAGAGCTCTGCTTGCATACAGTTCTTCTTTCTGAGAGGGTTGAATGGAATGATGCATTCAACTGGTCTTCTCCAAAGTTGATGAGAGTTGTGTTTCATTTAATAAGAGTTGTGTTTCATTTATTAGGAAATGTGGCTTCTGAATCTATACTTTTAATCAAATATTTTAGAGGCAGTAAGTTTTCAAAGAGAGTGTTCCTAATTCTTCTGAGTATTAGGCCCCTTTAAAGGGTCTTGTGTTGTGTACCCAAACATACTTGAGGCCTCTCCTCATTTGGGAAACTGCTGATTCCTCTTCCTGACGTGACACCCCGGAGGCCTTCATATGCATGATATACCGAAAAAGAGGATAAATAGCTCAAGGAGAGCAGAATCAGTTATAGGAAGCTACAGATAGCAACCAAGCAGTTTTTCAGAAACATTTCTCCAGTTTGGTGCCAACAAAGACCTAGGTGATGAATTTCCCTTTAAGGAAATGGCACTGCCCTGCATCTTTCCCTGCCAATGAATCTGTGAAATTCAAAGGTGAAGGAATCACAGAGTACATTTATTGAAAGAGTATTGGAAGTACCTTTTCAGTGTGAGGTCTCCCTGGAGGCACAAAAAGAGCAGTGACTGCACCAGTCATACTACTACTATTGTTTTTTTTTCCGTAGCACGGGAAATGTCTTGAGGCTACAATTAAACCTCTTAAAGAGAATCTGCCAAGCAGAACTTCCAGCACTGAATTTTAGGGGGGTGTGTGTGTGATTCCAACACCTATGCCAACATATTAACATGGCTAAACACAGGGATGATAGCTAGTGAAATAGCCTGTGAGTTTCTTGATATTTAAGACTTTAGCAATTCTTCACATACAAGTCAGTTCTTAGTGAGAACTGAGTGACAAATGTTTAGTTTAAAACACTTTTATTTCTCAAAGCAGCATATAAATAAAAAACAGTAATGGATAGACAGATGGATAAATTGTTAAAGCTAGTAAGAAACAGATCTTGTGACTGCAATATGTTTTCCTCTAACTTTTATAACAATGTTGTTAGTTCTGCTTGCATTTCATTCGCAGTAGCTGTGCAATATTGTAGATTGAAATCAAGTAATTACACCCTTGACCAAACCTTTGAAAAGTGAATTATTCTAATACAAGGGTTGTAATTTAAGATAATGAAGGAAAATGAAAGAATCTTCTTTGATAATCAAAGTATATAGCACTTAACCCAACATCTGAAATCTTTAAAACAGAGAGATATACAATTCAATTAAATTTGTTTGATAAATGAGAAATTATACTCTTGAAGTATAGCAAAATTTTACAGAGCTAATTGTTCACTTAACAACATAAGAGTATACTCCATAGGGTAGAAAGGGCAAAGTGTTTTCTCCCTTAAGTAGCAATCAGAATTTCTACTGTTTGAACTGAAAAAATACAGGTGGTTTTTTTTTTTTTAAATCTAAAAAAAAAATAAAAAAATCTTCTTCCAAGTAGTATACATTTTGAAATTTCATATCAGATTGTTTGTGGCTCGGTGTTGCAGTAAAAGTATGTACAATGTAATAGCTAGTGGATTCTCAGCTGGTAGTTAATAAGGTTACCTTGATATTCATCATGAGCATTTTGTCTCTACTCAGTGCAGCTTTGTATTTCATAGTAATGCAAAATTCTCTTCACCTCCACTTCATAGAAATGTGTCCTGGAAAGCAAATCTGAAAGGGAAAAAAGGGACTAAAGAAAAATACAATAAAAATATTAAAATGGAATTACAGGGTTTTGTTTCCTAGTATTCTGTAAGACCTGAATTCTGGTACACCCTGTTCAAACAAGCAGTTTATCTCAAAGCAGCTAGGTACAGCTCTTCTGAGTAAGAGTTGGTGGTTTGGGCTCTTAATCTATCAGGCACTACCATAACTTCATGCATATTAAATGACCAGAGTCTATTTTACTCAAAAAGCACTTATCTTTAAAATACACTGCTTAATCTTCAGCAGCAGAATAAACTGAACATGTTACAGACTGTTAAGGTGATTCATTTGGAAGGCCAACAATTATGTAGCCATTTAATTTTGCACTTACCTATTACCACTAAAGTCTCTGAAAAGCATGTTCATTTTCATTTGAATAAAGCGTGCAAAAGCCATTGTAAAACATATTTATTCACTGTAAACCACCTTCACCTTTCAGACAGCCTGGCACTGAGGCAGTGGACCAGAACATACCCTTGCAATTGACGTACAGTTTGTAAAGTATAATATTAATGTTCATTATTCCTCCACATACTTTCTAATTGCTTTTACTTTTGAACAGATTCTCACTTTTATATCATGTATACAGTCCAAAAGATGGAAATGTAAAATAATAAAAAAACCCACTACTAACAAATAGAAAAAAAATATATAATCTGTGATTTAAAAGCAGACCTTAGTGTAACGTGTTGTTTTTGTAAGGGAAATATTTTACAAATAAATCTGTCCAAGTAGTGGAAAATTATGGATAAGGGTAAAGAAGATGCATTGAGAACTTAGACCAAGAGTGTTAGTTAACCTACCTGTTTCTTACAGTGTCTTGCCTGAACATGTTTGTGTTCAACACGAGCAGCCAAATGGAAACTCAATCCTAACAACTGAACATTGTCCTTAAACCTTAGTTCAGGACATCAAGCTAGCACTGGACAGCTGCCTAACTTGAAAGTTTTTACATAAGAGCTTTCCTGGATCTTCTCTAATACCAAATAAATTAACTTTCTAAAGACAGAAGGCAGTATGTGTCTGAAACAGTAGAGCAACGAAGGCATCTGGAAGAGTGAAAGAGCAATGAAGATATAACAGTGAGGTGTCATTATGTTGGCTGATGGAATGCACATATGACAGCTTACAGAACTTAGGAAAATAGGAATAAAGGAGATATTTATTTATTTATTTATTAGCGTTATATGCTGAAAGACCATCTGATTGGCTGAAAGGAAGCTATTTGATGAAAGTTTTGGAAGTCTTACATAATGGTCTAAAACTTCTTTAAATAAAGACATTGTATTGGAGTCTACAGGAAGGAATAATGGATATTGCTCAGAAGTCTTTACTTTGTCTAGCAGCAAAAGGCGATGGTGCCCCTTTTTGCCCTCCCTTTTTACCATAACTCTGGAACAAATCAGTCAAAGAATCCAACACAATAACGGAGTTGAAGGCATAAAAATATTGGACATCTTGGATAGAATTTTATTATACGCTGTCGATGTCATTCTTTTCTTATCCAATCCATATGAATCCCTTGGGGGCAGCAGCCAACGAATTAAAAAGTTTGAGGAAGTCTCATTGTAGAATCATAATCAAAGGAAGTTCAAGATTCAGTGCATCAAACTTTCAACAACAATATATGAAGCCATACTAAATATGGGTTCAATTGGACTAAACATTCAATTGGGTACTTTTGAGTGCAATTACTGTCTAGTAATGATAGTCATATGATCTCATTTTTGCTTAGCTATATAGGTCTATTGACCTTGAATAGCATAACTATATAATGGATATAATAATAAAACTACTAAGCTTTTAGGGAGAACTTTTCACCCAAGGATCGCAAAGCGTTTTAGAAAGGAGGTCAGGATCATTATCTGCATTGGCTGGGTGAACAGGAGCCAAAGAAGAAAACTGACTTGACCGAAGATGTCTAGCAGACCTGTGGCATAGCCAAAGAGAAAAAGGCTCTTTTGTGTTTCACTGCCAGCATAAGGAGACAAATTGAAGCATAGTTGATTAACATTTTTTTCCAGTCCATTTATTGTGATATTTGAAAGTGATTCAGATGTGTACATCTGTCAAGACAATGAAATTGTCTTAATTTCATAACTTCCAAAACTATCAATAGAAGTTTCATTTCATTTCAATAAGCTAACAATACCACATTCAAAATCCTGTATACCAGCAGGAAAAGTTCCCCACAATTGCAACTGCTAGCAAAACCCAAAATTTTAAGGTTTTACACTGTGTATACATGAGTTACGAGAAAGAATGTGTCAGTCAATGCTAAGGTGCATGTGTGCGTTAGCCTAAGTAGGTCTATAACAGCATCTTGGCCATGGGACAGCAGGGTTCATCAGTGTTTCTACATGGAATACCCGACTTGAAGTGAAAAAAGACACTCTGATTCCAAAAATTTTTTATTGAAATGTCTTACAGGACCATGGTTATGCAATTAGACTCAGTTGTGTAACTCCTAACTATCAGAAAATGGTATTTGGTTAAAAAAACACCAAAACATTATTTTTATTAATTTAAAATGGTGAAATATTAATACTTGCAACAAACTGAGAAGATGAGGCTACCCGCCTCGCAAGTTCTCCGAGGGCAAACTTGACAAGAAAATGTGAATTTTAGTAGAGATAAATCATCAAATAAACTACTTGTATGTTTGAAGTTTACATCTAGATTGCTCCTGAAAATTATTTTTTTGTCTGCTAGCTTGCGCTAATTAGTCCAAACTATTATAAAATCATAGAATCATAGAATGGTTAGAGTTGGAAGGGACCTTAAAGATCATAGAGTTCCAAGGGCTCTGCCATGGGCAGGGATACCTCCTACTAGACCAGATTTCTCAAAGCCCCATCCAGCCTGGCCTTGAACACTTCCAGGGATGGGGCATCCACATCATCTCTGGGCAACCTGTTCCAGTGCCTCACCATCCTCACAGCAAAGAATTTCTTCCTAATATCTCATCTATATCTCCCCTCTTCCAATTTAAAACCCTTACCTCTTGTCCTGTCACTCCACTTGTCCCTCTGACAAAGAGTCCCTCTCCAGCTCTCCTGTAGGCTCCCTTCAGATACAGGAAGGCTGCTATCAGGTCTCCCCAGAGCCTTCTCCAGGCTGAGCAGCCCCAGCTCTCTCGGCCTATCTTCATACAAGAGGTGCTCCATCCCTCTAATCTTTGTGGCCCTCCATTGGACCCACTCCAACAGTTCTGTGTCCTTTCTATGTTGAGCACTCCAGAGCTGGATTATGAAGGTGAGGATACCCTTTCCCTCCTCTCAGAGGATTTTGGCCTGGTCTCTCATCTTCAACGGGCTTTCTACACAAATGACAATGAAATCAAAGATACCGTCTCATGCAATCTGCCTTTCCAGAGCTCACCTAGAACCTCACAAATGAGGATGATCAATATTCCAATATTTAAAATAACTAACACACAATCAAGTCTATTGCTACCAGTAAAGGCAACATTTAGTCAATCTCTCATAAAATTGTCAGTACAGCTTTGTACACTTAGGCAAAACACATAGGCCCTTGATGTTTCTATTTTAATATTTTATCTTTTAATTGAAAAGCTTATGATTTATTTGCCTCATCACTTTTATTTAAGGAACTGTCAAGTGAAGTTGACTGTCATCCATTGATTGACCCTCAAACACAAATAACTTCCATAATGAGGAATAGAACAAATATCAACTAAGGATTTGTTCAATATTGTTCCCACAGAAGAAATAAATGTCAAGAACTAAAGTATTTTTCAGTGAAAAATATGTATTTTTTTTTTTTTTTTATTTCCTGTCTCCTTGTCACACCATATCTGGTGTGGTATTTTCAAAAGAATTTAGATAGCTCAATACATTAAATCCAACTTTTGGAAATATGTTACAGACACAATTCCCAAAGGCAACACAAGAAAGTTAGATGTTTCATCTACAGCTGCTTTAATAACAAAATGAAAAACTGCAATCCACTTTTATTAAAAAGTCTTAAATTGCCTCAGGGAAAAGTGAAATCATAGTTTTAAATTTCTTTAGACAATACAAAAAGTCAGTATCTTTTACCCAAGACTGCATTGTGTTAGGTCCTATAAAATAAAGTGAAGGCACGTCTGGAACAACTTACTTGTAAAAATAATAGTTTACAAGAAAGCAGATATGATGGATTTTTTTAACTTACAATATTTCAGAGTTGAGGTAATCAAAAATTTTGGGATGAATTCTTGAAAGAAATGCATATTTATCAGTTTGGGGAAAAAAAAGAAACAGAAACACAACTGGCTTTTTCACACCTTTAGTGAGTATTTTGACGACTGGGCTAAGTTATACCGTCTGGCTTTCATCTCACTCCAAAGCACATTCAAAGGGTCTAACTTCTAAGTATGTCTGTGTCTGTGTGTGCTTCCATATGTGTCTGTTTTTCTGTGTCTTTGTAAGTGAAATGGAAATTAGGATTTCCAGTTTGTCCTTATTTGAGGTTAAATTCAGAGGCAAACTGCACCACACTAAAAACTAAAATAAAAATGTCTAATTTTTCTTATGTATCTAAGCCATATATATAACTGATTCACATTGTAAAACACATGTATTATATAAAATGCAAAATTCTATTTAATACAATTTTTCTATGTTGTGTCAATAGCAACAGACTTCTCAAGTTAACGTTAACTAAAAAGGCTATATTATATTTATCTAGCCATTTATGCAAGCAAGAATAATGATCATAGCCACTGTAGTTGCTGTTGCTTATATCTTGCTTTAAGTGTTCCTCACTGTTGTCCATCTGATACTTTAACAACTTGTTTGGATGGTTTTATCACACCCGTAACATAACGAGCATGGGTCACGCAGTACAATGGTAGAGGCATCCATACAACAGCAACAGCAATATTAATCACAGAATCACAGAATGCTATGGGGTTGTAATGGACCTCTGGAGATCATCTAGTCCAGTCCCCCTGCCGAAGCAGGTTCTCCTAGAGCAAATTGCACAGGAACATGTCCAGGTGGCTTTTGAATGTCTCTAGATACAGAGACTCCCCCACCTCTCTGGTCAGCCTGTTCAGTGTTCTCCCACCCTCAATGTGAAGAAGTTCCTCTTCATGTTTAGATGGACCTTCTTATGTTCAAGTTTGTGCCCACTTCCTCTTGTCCTCTCATTGGGAACCACTGAAAAAAGACTGGCTCCATCTTATTGGCACCCACCTTTTAAGTATTTATAGATGTTGATCAGATCCCCCCTCAGCCTTCTCCAGACTAAAAAGACCCAAGGCCCTCAGGCTTTTCTCATGAGAGAGGTGCTCTACTCCCCCAGTCACCTTTCTAGCCCTGTGCTGTACCCTCTTTAGCAGTTGCCTGTCCTTCTTGAACTGGGGAGCCCAGAACTTAACACAATACTTCAGACGGGGCCTCACCAGGGCAGAGTAGAGGGGCAGGACAACTGCCGTCAACGTCACACTCCTCTTGATGCACCCCACGATGCCATTGGCCTTCTTGGCCGCATGGGCATATTGCTAGCTCATGGTCACGCTGTTGTTCACCAGGATTTCCACATCTTTTTCCTCAGAGCTGCTCTCCAGCAGGTCAGCCCCAGGTCTGTACTGGTGCATTCCTCTCCAGATACAGCACTCTACACTTGCCCTTTTTGCTAAGTTAAGCAGTTAACTCAAAAGCATATTTAACGAGTTGTGCTATAGGAGTGAGGTCATTTACTATTCTGACACATGAGAAGGCATATACTAGCTAATGCCTAAGTAGTCAAAGTATACAGGAATCAATTGACTTCCATTCTTGGCTCAGTTCATCATTTTTACATAGAATTTTGTACTTCCTTGTTACAAATTATTTCATCGAGGTTAGAACCTGATTGTGTCTTCCTTTTTTACCTTTTTAAAAATGAGTGTCATGTTTCCTCTTTTCAGGTTTGGGAACTTCATGGGACTGCTGCAACTTTTCAAATGTAATGGATAAAAATAATACATACAAAATGAAGTAACTAAACTGATCATAGGCAAGCACTTTTATTCATAAAGGTTTAGTTATGTATTAATGAATAACACATTTTTAGATATTCTTAAATCTACTTTACTTTTTTAAAAAATGTTTTAAGGAAGTCATTTTTACTAGAAGTTTTCCCTTGTGTAACATTGAATATATATTTGAAATTTCAGGTTGGAACTGTTGCTAAAAATGAGAGATTGTAATGAAAGGAGGAATTTCGGCAACAATGATTTGGAGGGTCTCTTCACAAGGCAAGGTCTTCTAAATAATTTTCCAGCCAAATTCTTCAAGATCCAGCTAACTTAGATCTAAGTCAATAGCATTTAATTTATCCCCAACAATTAATTCGGGAACATTATTCTAGAGATAAACCATAATTCATCTTGAAAAGTTAATACACAATTAATTGATCAGTACTCCCTGTAATCCATATGCATCAGTGGCAGTATATGCAGTCCTCCATGAACAAGTGGCTAAACTGAGAAAACAAACAGAAAAGATTTGAGAGTTCATGGCTGATGCCCTCTATTGTCAAGATGATGTCTGAAATCTGCATAATAAATGGCCTGTTATAAAATGAGTGAAATATATCTGTGAAAAATACTGGTTTACCTTTTTTACTTTTACTTTTTTTCCTTTTGTGTATACGAAGAATTTTAATTTTTGACTGTTATAAACAATGATTTATTACAAATGAGAGGTGATGGGACTAGAAGAATGGTTTGACACACATAACACAGAGTGGATAAAAGAGCTTTGTAGGTAAGAAGGTTTTTTTTCTTTCTTTTTGATACATAGGAAGAAATTTATTCCATAAAGGAATTATCTCTCTCCTTGTGTATAAAGTAAAGTAATTTTGAAGGCAATTAACTCTGTTTTCCGGTGAGCGGCAAAGCAGGGGCAAAATTTCTCTGAACAAGATTGAAGCTGTCTTCAATGTCTTATATGGACGTTGAATATTAAAATTAGTCTGAGTCAGACAGAACAGCTTTACCTTGTTCTGCTGAAAAGTAACCTGAGTTGCAACTATTTCAGAGTGGATAGTCTGTTATCATTGTGGCACTACACCTGCACATTAACATCAAGGGATGCCTAAATCAGTTAGGCATACTCTTACAATTTCTGTGTCAAGGAGGATAGTACACCTGCTACTTCTGTTCTAGGCACAGAATCTTACAAATCAGTGATTCTTTACTTCTACTAATTTTCCCTGTCTATTTCTTTTGTAATTAAATACAATTTATTCTTAAATCACGTCACTTAGTTGACCATCATAGTGCCAATATCCTTTAATCTGTTGCTTGAATTCTAAAAAATGATGCTTTGGAATCTAAAAATGAGGCTTTAAAATCTCAACTAGCTTTCTTCAGAATTAAGTTATGTGTTAGACCTCTCTAAAATTAGTTATTTTATCTCCTATGGGAGATAAAAAAAATTGACCACAGTTTTTGGACAAAGACTGAAACTTAAATTTCTTAATGTTCAAAGATTAATGAAAGGATTTTTTAATTTTTTTTTTTTTCCCAAATGCCTCCCTACTTTCCTCAAATAATCAAATATGTCTCTTTAAAATAGTAAGTACACTGTACTCAAAACTAGTTGGAAATAAAACCTGAAAATTTACTAAAATCTGATCATGTCTCCCACATTGTCTTTAACAATCACAAGGAAATCCAAATCCTCCAGAATGATCAAGATACTGAACGGCCATTACATCTACCATTACTGAAGTCATAACTAGTGTTCTTAGACTATCCAGGTCAACTGGTCTTCAGAAATATACTACTTACATGTAGCCAGATCTCTTAAGTTACAAAGCAGCAATATGAAAAATGGTGCTAAGAAAGTTTTGTGTGTTTTTAATTGGTTTGTTTCCCTGGAGAAACTTTCCACTAGGAAGTAGGATTTCCTGCATAGTTTGCCTGATGTTAGAGCTTTTACTGAACGGAGTTTACATTGAGTTAAAAACTGCTTTGCCTGTCAAAAATAAAGCTAAGAACTTGATATGTATATAATCTATCGGTGTAGTTTTAAATAATATGAATGAATCATTAGTGTTATATTGGGTAGCATTTTGGAGTCAAAAGCATGGTTTTTTTACTTAAAAAACATAACCAGTATATAATATACATAACGTATATTGTATATGAATATATATATTTTTATATATTATTTTATGTAAAGAAGATGAATGCTTAGTTCTCCTTTTAATTTCATGTGTAGTTATATATACATGTAAGATTCAAAGACAAAAAACCACCATACTTCAAGTCCTATCAAAATGCTCTTTGTTATTCAGAGTCAAATCCTTTTCAATCGGAAAAGCAGATGTTTGAATATTAGTTAGTTGCCCAGAATTGTCAAAAATAGATGGAAAGTAGTTCCCTTTATTACGTTTTGAAAAGTCTTTTATGATGGTGAAAGTAACATCTAATTGATGAATTACTGGTTATGACTATAAATAAAATTAGGGGATGTTGGATAAAGAATTCAAATTCTGAAAGTTTCCAAATGGTAATTGACAACTCTGTAGGTTCTGTCTAGTACAGGATGTTTCTGTCAAATAGCATAAAAAGGGAAAAAAAGAAAGAATTGCTAAAAAATAGAAGAACAGCATATCACGATAAAATTTTAATCCAAAAAATACCGAGAGAAACTCTTGCAATCATCATAATGATCAGAAGTAAAAAGAGGAAAGGAACAAGAACAATGAGAACTGCATGAGGAAAAAAAGTCATGGTATAGACTGATGATGTTACTGAAAATGTGGTACGTGCTCATAGAAATAGAAATAAAATGCCTATAAATATCCCTAAAAAGCCTGTTAAGTCTTGAAGAGATGAATATGATGACATAGCAACTTTTGCAAAAAACTTTGTCATTGTCTAATTTGAAAGACCTGGAAATCCATGAGAAAATGAACTATGTTATAAAAAAAGACCTACAGAGTAGACCTAAATATTTCTGGAGTCTCAATTGGTAACTGAATGGTGCACCATCCAGATGAGATAAAGAAGAGAAAATTGAAAAATATATTACTAGTAATAAAGCTGTAGAGAAAATCTGAGTCATATGAAGGTGTTAATGAAAAGTTGAAACACAAACCATTAATACAGTCTAAAGGACTTGAAATATGCACAGAGAAACAACAATATTAATATCAAAATATTTTTGAAAATTACCAGAAGGATTTCTTCAGGTAGTTGGACCACTGGAATGAAAACAATATAATGATAAATCAATAACCTGTAACTAATTTGTTTTTAAGATCTGTGAGAAAAGAAGGCATCATGTAATCCTTTGCCAATGTAATTTGAAAACAGACTAGTGAATGATGTTATTCATCAAACTGATTGCAATTTATAAAGCGGGCTAAAAAAATTTGTTAATTGGTAAACGTAAAAATTGAATGGAATCTATGATATTTGGTTATAAAGTAGGGATAATTCATATATTCATATATTTACCCCCAAAGAAGTGGGGGAAAAAAAATATAAATATACAATTAAAAGATAAAGAGCATATATTTCTTCTCCAGAAAAAGAAAGTATATTCTCCCTATAATTATATCAGTTGAACATTTTGAAACTAATTATGTGGTTTCTGAAGAGAAGAAAGGGCTGGGAGAAGGTATCAATCTATTGATTGATAGTTGCACTAGAAGTAAAAGGCTGAGCATGTATACTGAATAGATTATATAAATATAATAGTTTATATAAAAGAAAAATCATGTTTCTGGATAATAAGTGCACTGAATACCATTCACCACTGGTAGAACTTCTACAGAGAAGCAAAGTACACACTATGCTTAAACTGCCAGGTTAATACTGTACAAAAAAAAAAATCATACACAATAGTATTTTTTGAGATGATTCCATGTCATCTTTGTTCTTTATTTATTCATTGTCTGCAATGCTGAGTTATTAAAAGGGAAAGTTATATAGCTTAAAATCATCATGATTTAATGGTTCATTGCAGATTTGTTTCATATACATGACCTGAAATGACTAGTTGTTTGAATGTGTGGATTTTTAGAAAGCTTTGAAAATGGCAAGTTATGAAAATGGCAAAAGTTGGTGGGCTTTTTGTTTGTTGCTTGGGTTGTTTTTTCCTACTGTTTGAGGTTTTTGGGGTTGTTGTTTTTTTTTTGTTGTTGTTGTTGTTGGTTGGTTTGTTGGATGATTATTTTTTAAAGGAAACAAAAATTTCAGGGGAAAGGTAGGGAAAATGGAATTATTAGATACAGTCACACCTTATAATTGTGTAGGATTTTGTTGGAGAAATAAATTAAGTCAATAGTAATGAAAGACAATTCTGAGACATTAACAAAACTCTGAAAAAAAAAAACAGAGTGAAAAAAATGAAATATTATTGACTTGTAAATACAGTTGTATGATATTCTGCTGTATAGTGTATTAGACAAACTGATCTAAGAGAATTAGGCAAAAATAGCTAGGAGGTATTGAAATCTGTATGAAGAACTAAAATGCCATGGCTAAGTTATTCTTTTCAGAAAAGATGGAAATATCATTAAGAGACATCAAAAAATACATTAGGACCCTATAATGTTAGCAGCCTCTGTGAAAAATAAGAGTGCAATTAATCAGACCAAATATAGTCGCCTAACTTGTAGATCAATATTAGTTAGTCTGTGTCCCTTCAGTCAATAGAGAAAAATATACATTTTGGAAGGAAAAGCTCATTTTATATGAAAATACATGTGTGAAATACATGTGTGTTCTGACTTAAATCTTTAAAAATATTTCTATTTTTATCACATTGACAGTTAGGGAGAACCTGACATGACAAGTTCATCTGTAGAGATTTTTTAAGTTTTGTAGATAGACTCCTACCCAGACTGATTACATATTAGAGCAAAACTAAATGAAAAAACACAGTATTATTGAAACTAAGCCATCATACAAAAAGAACAAAGTACTACATAGGGATTTAAAGATGAAAAGGTATATGTGGATTTTTTTTTTAAGAACAAATCATTTAGGAAAGTGAAAAATTACAAACGGCTTGCAAAAGGAGGAAAAAAAGAAAAAGAAGCTGAGCATTTTGTGGGTGAAAGATATATTGTACTAGACATATTAGAGAAAAGATAAGTGATAGAAAAGGTATAAGCTTTGAATGATGGACATATAGTCCAGAGAAGTTTAGTTATGAGAAGTGCCAAATTGGACCAAGATAAGTTTCTACTCATTAATCTATATATTACATCAAGACTAAGTTGGCAGCATTATTTAGTAGGTGCTATAAAAAAAATAAATACAGACTAGAAGTCGGAGGAAAACATACTATCACAGGAAATAAGAATGCAAAGATACTATAGGATTTATTTAAAAAAAAATTATAAGAAGTATAAATTAGGAAGACTATGTGTAATATCTTCAAGAAAGAGCTCATGAAAATTAAAATAAAAGGCAATTCATTAAACTTGCTTAGTTATAACAAAAATTGTGGAAATGCTAAGGCATGAAATACATATAATGATAAAAAACCTGATTATTGTAATAAAAAGAATCTCATTGTGTGAAACAAAAAGACCATTATATGTATTAGAATACATATATTATATATTATATACTATGTATTAGAATAGATGTGATTAAGGTAGTAAGATAGTAGAGCCTTTAGAAAGAAGTGTTGGTGAGCACCCTCAAAACAGCAAGTTGAAAACATATCAGCATTACTAAAACTTTCACTTAAACTAGATTTATGTTGGTGATACATCCCTTATCTCTGTTTTTGTAAGCATTTAGGTAGTGCCAAAGCGGAACTGTAATTTTGTAATTTTATTAGCAGTAGTTAAGATAAGAGTGATAGTTGTTATTGTTATTAAAAGCAAACAAGGGACATATTTTTAGTAAGTGTTGAATTGCTGACCAGTCACGTGTAACATCGCTGAAATACCAACAGGAGTTGTAGCAACCTGTGAAGCATTTCTTTCAAATTCTGTGCTCACATATAGCAACATTTTTAAATTTGTTGAGGCAATTGATCAGCTTATTAGTTTTCTGCAGGAAATGTATCGTAAAGCTTTTATTATTGCCTACCTTGTAATGAATGTCCTCTTGTGCTTGAATAATTAATCTGAATAATTTTAAGATGAAACAAAAGCAGGAGCTGTCAGACAATTACAGACATCATCATCACTTATCTCGCTTACTGGTCTTTTTGTAAGTACAATTGACATGTAAAAATAGCATCAGCAGTAAACCCATGGTACAGAAGTACCTAAAAGTCCCCAAGAGTGCCTTTGTAGCAATAGTTTTCTTGGTAGTGAAGTTGTAACGACAGCTGTCATGAATGGACTTTCATGAAACATACCCTGACCTTTAAATTCTATATATTACAATTACTGTTGTAAAGCCTCTGGGGCCTTGCAGTGAAATTTCATGCTGAAACATAGCTGCAAATTGTTAAACCTTCTTGAAGTCTTCCAAGAAGATATGAGAGCATTCATTCTCTTTATTTATTTATTTATTTATTTATTTTATTTTTTAGACATGGGAACTCACACACAAAGATTATAATTTGCAGATGAAATGCATATATTGGCTGAGAGACAGCTATTTCATTAACAAGTTCAGAAAATAAGATATTTCACTGTAGAAGTCACATGTTTAAAATTATCAAATCTTTACTTTCCTAGACAGAAAAAAAAAAAAATAAAAAAATAAAAAAAAAGAAAAGGAAAAATACGAATGTAACAGTTCTTAAAAAAGTCTCTTTGGAAATCACGGCCACGTAATTGTTTCTGTTATACTACAGAAACACATGAGTGTTATAAAAACAGCACGAATCTTACTAACATAAAAAGGATAACAACAGACAGCTCATACTAAAAGCTGGATCCCTAATGTACTGTTTTGCCAGAATAATCAAAGTTAACTCAGAAATTTACCTTCTGAAAAGGATGGTCCAGAATTTCTTTTTCTGTGATGTTCATGTTACTAGCTTAAATGAATTAAATAAAACTAAAATTACACACTCTCTTTGGACATAACCTTGTCTCTCATGTCAACTGAAAAGCCTAATTTATTATTTTGTTTGAGGAGTTCTGCTATAAACTGCAAATGTAGAATTTCAGTACTTGGCAAAATATATGCTGAATGAGAAAAAAGATGTGTGCTGTTTTATTATATCTAAAACATAATAAAAGCAGAGAGGATTATATGTAAATTAACAAGCAATCTACTTTTGATATTTAACGTTATGTTAAAGTGTTTTGCCAACTGTTTCACCTGTCAAAAAAGAGGAAACTTCACATTCTCTACTTTTAAAGGATAGTTTTCTTTGAACAGTCTACTGTAAATTTTAAGGTTTCTTTGCATAAAATAATGGCTTTTTTCCTATTTTTTTTTCTCCTTAGTAGAGTGAGTAGTAAATAGATCATGCTTGGTTGGGGTTTTTTTTGGATTATTTGTTTGTTTGTTTGTGTGTTTGCTAAGAGTATCCATTTTAAAGGCATTTATTTTATCATATATAAATCTTGTTCAATGTATACACCATATTTGTCCCATATATGTTTCCAAACAACAGTGGTCTGTCAAATCCAGGAAGAGCTATGAAGACAGAATCATAGAATGGTTAGAATTGGAAAGGACATTAAAGATCATCGAGTTTGTCATGGTTTCAGCCAAATTTACCAAAACCAAATTGACAGATGGCCCTGCTTCCCTCCAAAAAAGAAAGGAGAGAAAGGGATAAGGAGATTTAGGAGGTTAGAATGAACTAAACTACTTTAGTGAAGTATTAGTACTAAAATTAAAATGAGAAGAAAATGATAAAATAGATACAGTACATACAAAACCCTATCAAGCTCTCAGGATGATGATCACATCACCAGCAGGCATCAGGGAAAGTCCCAGACTGGACTTGATGATGAACAGGAGTCAGGAATGCTTGGATTGGGGACAAAGGCAGGCAAACAGACAGGAACCTCCTTGGACGTCGGCCGTCGAAGAAAGACAGTTGTCCCTTTGATCCCTCAGCTTTTATACTGATCTTGATGCAGATAGAGGTTTGGCTGTTTATATTAGTAAAATCAAGGAGTGTATGGCATTTACTAAAATTTATTTATTATTTCACAATTATTAAAAATAAGTTTTTCAAGAGATATAGCATACGTCTTATTATGCAACTAACAGACATATTCTTGAGCGTTTTCTGGGGATCTTTTTAGATTCCCATGTATTCAAAGATAGTCACTGCTTTTTTGGCTTGCTGACCTTAAAACATCCCTGAGCCAAACATTCAGAAAAATGTTGCAGTTTCAGGAAAAGAAGTAAAATAAAAACTAATCCTTAAATGTAGTGGATTATTTTGAGAACAAGCAAAAGACTTCTTTCATTTCATTTGTATTAATATGAAGGGGAATACCATTTTGTAGATGTTACAGATAAATATGAGATATTATTGCTTCATAATTATTCCATTATGTGTATTAGTGATTCTGAGAATTAACTTTCAAAGAAAATTTCTTTTTGAAAACTAATGAATATCATTGATTCTAAGCAATCATCTTAATACATGCCAAATTCACAAGGAAATATAGAGAACACAGAGACTATTATCTCATTATAAAACAAGAGAAAGAGGATACCCTTCAGACTGACCTCAGACACGAACATTCATTGAGATGAAACAGAATTTGCCTTCCAGGACAAGGCATAAGATTATCCTGTTAACAAAAGCTTCTTTTTTTTTTTTCCATTTTTTTTTTTTTACTTGAGATGATTTTCAAGCTACCACAATGCTATCTGAAATAGGAATTACTTGAAATTTATGCATTCTAGTTGCAAAAATTTAGTTTAAATCACTTTTGGTGCCAGTCATTTCTGCTTCACACATGTATGACTGTGTTTATTATGTTTATGCTGACAAACTGAAGAGGGCCAGGACCCTGTCCCCAAGAGCAGGTAGCACTGACAGTCTTCTGTGCATACTGGTCTGGATTGTTTTCTTCTATAAAAGTTCTGGGTTGCAGAAAGATGGCTATAATCATACACAGCAGTGGTACCTTTTAATATTTTTTAACTTGTTAGAATCATAACAGTAAATTTTCTTGTACACTTTTTTTGAGGAATGTGCACTTGCACATCAGGGAGCAGAGGTTTAAAAGAAAGATGTTCAAAAGAAGAACAGTATAAACTACAGCAGCAATTAAGCAGACCACAGTAAGAACTCAGCTTGAACCTTTGAAGCTTAAAAAATCAAGTACAATTTCCCTGTGTGCATGTAGCCTTTAAAGCAAGTTACTTAGCTATTACCTACTAAGAGTATGGCAACACTATTGAAGTATTTTTAATGGTGGGAAGACGCAACATAGATTTTCGAATTTTATTGAACTGAAGGATAGTGCAGAGACACAAGTTTAAAAATGCAGGCGAAAACCAGGGAAAGAATGAACACTGCTCTTCTTTTTGTCTAAATTATCATGACACTGAAATAAAATCTGACAAGTTTGGATCTTCTCAGTGGGCTACAAGTACAGAAGCTTGCAGCCACCAAGGAAATGCTGAGGTTTTACCTGAAGGTTCCTCTCAGTATTGTAATGTGTGTACATAGCTTTGGATCCTGTAAGTTTCAAGTACATCTCCATTAGAAAACCAAAGACCTCCAGACCTTCAATGAGGTCTTGGAACCTTCAAGGAACACTTCAGTCTTCCAGATTAACCATATAAAAATGGACTCAACGCAAGCACTAGTAATTTTTTAAAGTTTACCTAATATCATAGAATCATAGAATGGTTAGAGTTGGAAAGGACCTTAAAGATCATCAAGTTCCAACCCCCCTGCCATGGGCAGGGACACCTCTCCCTAGAGCAGGTTGCTCAAAGCCCCATCCAGCCTGGCCTTAAACACTTCCAGGGATGGGGCAACAACAACTTCCCTGGGCAACCTGTTCCAGTGCCTCACCAGCCTCACAGTAAAGAACTTCTTCCTAATATCTAATCTAAATCTCCCCTCTTCCAATTTAAAACCATTACCCCTCGTCCTGTCGCTAGACTTCCTGACGGATAGTCAAGAAGCATATCTTTGTTATGATGATGTTATCTGTGTTTTGCAGATTGTTGTTTATCAAGTATGGCTCTTCTGTCTTACTCTCTGACTTGTCCAGTAAAAAAGGGAGCTGCCAGGTTTTTATTCAAGATAATTAATGGTCATTTGAATTTTTTATTCAGACTGATGAGGCTAGAGAGACTCATTCCAAAAATGATGCAGCTGTTAAGTTTAGGAGAATATTATAAATTGGAATCATTTGGATGTGCCTGATTTGAAAACATCCATGTAATATTCAAAAGTAGTCCCTGCAGAATTTTGTATACCAAATGCTACACAGCTATAATTTTGTATTCAATCCTCACTAACACAGTTAATCTGTGGTAATTAATTATCTACCTGTGAAAAATTATATCTGAATATTTACTTCAAAGTTTGGAAACTAAAAAGCCATGAATTTCATTGTAAAAAGAATACATAAAAGGTTTTATCTCTCTACACTGCAGTTTGCTATACAGAATGCTCTCAAAGATTAAACAAACAAACAAAAGAAATAACATTTTAGAGCAAAAATATATTTAAAAACTTGTCTTACCAGATATATTTGACAGCAGCTGTCAACATATCAACATGGCAATAATACCCTGTAGGGAAATCCCGGAGATTCAAGGACATGCAATTTATCTCTATAATCAACATAATATATGTAGCTATATAAAATGTTTCAGAATTTTTCAGAATACTTTATCAATGCATATAGCTGCCAATTAAAGTTTTAAAATACGTATGCAATTTTATTACATTGATCTCTGCAATTATAATTTATGCATTTGACCCCTATTTTTATTTTTATAGTACTGAAGAAGGAGGTTAAGGAATTAACCCCAATCCCCTTGATGATCAAAGTACTACCCAAAACAAAACATATACTGCAATTACTCAGTTGCTTCAGATATGCAACATGGTCTACAGTTTTGCTAAAATTTCACTTCAGCAAACTAAGCAAAATTAATACAAACTGCAATGTTTGATAGAAAAAATGTCCTCCTATTTCCTGCTTTCATCTGTCTCTTCCCTCTTCTTTTCCAATTTAATAGAGAACTATGTTTAACCAACCAGGTTATGCCTTTTGCTTCAACTGAACTTACTGTACTTAGAAATCATAGAAATTTGAATGTATAATTAACAATCAAGGGTTTCTTCCAATGGTCAATGCCTCTTTTCGTATTCATCTTGCATATTTTTTGCAAAATTGTTCATGACAATGATATTATACATACTTAATATTTTAATAATTTGGCAATAATGACAATGAGAAGCAGGCAGGAAAGAGTGGTAGGCAGTAAAAGGAGATCAGTCCAAAGTTTTCCTCTACCATACCATATTTATAAAATCATTATGCTTGAAGTAAAAAATTTTAAAAATACTAACCTTGCTTCCTTTAGAAAGGAAGCTTTGCCTCAATAACAGATGCTTGAGCAGAGAGAATTAACTTGGTCATTTCACAAATCACTGAGTATTCAGACAATGCTGATAAATCTTTAGGCTCAGGGGCCCTCCAGGCTATTTAAACCCTACTTAGATGTGTTACTCTTGTTCCTTTCACTCCATTACATTATTATGTCAGACTATGAAAAATTCTGTATCCCTTGGGAATAAGGATGTCTCAGCTTTGCTACGTTATCAATAAGTATAATTATGCCATTTCGTTGCATTTGATGACAAAGTGCCTCAACAGTTTAAGGATATTTTTTTTTTTCTGTTTTGTACTGTATGATACAACTGTACAAGGAAAGTGAAAAATATATCACTTGCTTAAGTCCACACCTATATGCATATTTTATACAAACTATTTTCAGTGAATTAAATAATATAGACTTGATTTTTTTAAAATTAGAAAATTGTGTTTATAAACATTGCTATAAAGATAGTCATCATCCATTTCCACTGAAAAAATAAAATATATTCTTGAAAGAAAGAAGGAAATATGCCTTGAATATTAATTCTCCTTTCTTTCAAGATGAGCATTTCAGCTCAGAATACTGCCACAGCAAAGTCAGTTTTTGCTCCCTCTCAGATAATAATTTTTCTGTTCTTAAATATTTAAAATATCTTACACATCTTTTATGTAAATGCAAAGTGCATTTTTGTGTAAGTTCACCCTTTAACACCACACTGAACAAAAATCACCTCCTCACCTGAGGATGTCTCTTGAACTGTGATTCCATAAGAGCTCTGCAAGAATAAAACACATACCAATATTACATACAGCTCAGGCAACCAACCATTCTTAATTGTATATGTTATGCACTTGTATTAGAATACCAAAAGTGAAAGCAATTATATCATATTTTTATATCACAGCGTACAATACGAACCAAAACGTGGGAGCTGACAGCGGGCCTGACAGCCTTGCAGCTGGCATTGACCTTGACAAGATTACGCTGTACCCCTGACACCGACAGTGTGGCACCAACAAGAGGTGGTAAACAACTTTCAAGGTTGTTGAAGGAGCAAAAAACGTCTAAGTGTGTTAACCAACCAGAGCAAGAAAAACAACATGTGAGACCAATGAAGAGAAGACATGATATGAAGAACCATGAGAGCTTTCTGTATAAAAGAGTAAGCTTTGTGTAGTAAAGTTGCTGTTGCTGTAAGAAATTATTGGTGTCGAGTCTGCCTCAACAGCGACAACAAAATTACATGTTTAGTCTCAGCTAGTCCTAGAAGTCCCTTCACTTTTAGGGACTTCAGGAAAATTGTTTATCTACCGCAAATTGCCGGAGTGTATCCGCCCAGGCATCTTAGGACACAATGAATTCCCATTTGGAAGAGGTTCATCTCTTGCTGGAGAAACGCTCCGCATGATTAGATGCTAACTTTTAGCTATCCAGCTCTACAGCACATTGTATGTTAAAAAGGATTTGTTTCACTGAACCTTCAGTTTTAGAATCATTTTAGATACTAATGAATTTCTGGCAGCCCTAAGATCACATTTAGTCAGGGTGAAGTTTTTCCTCATGTTCCTAGGCTTTATGGTAGAATGTCCTGGGAGGTCATGAATTACATTATAGAGGTGGTTTCTTGCTACAGATTTTTGAGGCAACACTAATAACCAGTTAAGATTAAATGCCTAAAATTTATATAATTAAATTATGGGATGGGCTGGCAAGGGAAGTGCTTAAGGCACCACCCTCAGAGGTATGCAAAAAACGGGTTGACATAATGCTTAGTGACGTAGTTTAGTGCTGGTGGGTGTGGGGTTTTTGTGGGTTTTTTGGCTTTGTTCTAGTTTGGTTTGGGTTGTTTTGTTTGTTTTGTTTTTATTTGTTTGTTTGCTTGCTTTTCTTTTTTTTTTGCTGCTGTTGTTTTGTTTTAGCAGAGATAGGTTGGTGGTTGGACTAAATGATCCAACCTAGACAATTCTATGATTCTAAGTAATCTTAAGAATCATACTCCAATTCCTGTATTTTAAGTCCATAAAGTTATGTGGGGTAAATCTGAATCCTCAAAAAAATAAAATGCATTCAATTCTGGAATAATTTTTTACAGATGGCACTTAGTTTTCCCAGATTTTCAGTTTTGCCATGGCTTATTGTATTACTGTGGAGACGGACAATAGGACATATTAAGACTGAAGGATTTGTCATCTAAAAGTCTTCTCAGCAATGTCATAATATATCTTTCTTTCTTTTAACTTAATCTTTCCATATCATAATATATTTACCATACCTAAATTGCTATCCCTGAGCTTTCAAACATACAATTTCTTACTGTCATATGAAAACCACAGTAGCACTTAGAATTAAAAAAAAATATTTTGGTACTTGCAATTCTTGCAATGAAACTAAATGTGATTTTTGGTTTTTTTTTGTGGTTTTTTTTTTTCAGTTGCAATGATTCTTTTTACAGTCTGGGTTGCTTTAAGCTTTCCGAGGACATACATATATTGCAATTTATACCAGTTTGTTTATTTTTTTTTTCTATCCATTTTTTTATTATTATTATTGAATTTTTTTAATCTTGCTCATCTGTCAAACTGATAAAATAATGTTTACTGTACAAGTAGTTAGGATCAAATTATAGCAGAGCTTGAACTAAAATACACATCTGTCATCTATCATCTTTTATTTTTTTTACAAATAGGCAGTTTCCAAATAAAAAGCTTTAGCTGAAATAGAATTTCAGGGATGCATGTGGTCTAGAATTAGATTTTTTTCTCTATGTATATTTTGTTAGATTATGGTTACTTTTGCTGCCTGTTAAAAATGTGTTTGAAAGTTCTTCGTAATTTTATGAATAGATTTTCAAAAAAGGGTGTTTGAAGGATGTAACATTACTGAAAGAAACCCTAACAAAACAAAACAAAAAGCCCCTAAATCCAAGGAAAATAGAACATCTATACAAATGGAAGTGCTTATACAAACATAATACATCCGTGTGATTTTATCCTACATGAATAAATAACTAATTTTTGTTCCACTGGTCGAGAGGTTAGAAATTTGTTTTCATCCTGTCACTTTAAGATTGCTGCTAAAATGACATGAAGTATTATCTAAGCAACAACACAAGCCAGCAAAGTGAAACTGTGAACTCCTTTATGGTACTTCTAAGTCCCCTGCTTCAGTCTGATCCAAAGGATGATGTCCTTGCAAAGTGTTACTAGACACCTTGGAGGACAGAAAGACAAAAAGGCAAGTATGATTGAGAACTGTCAAACAGTGGAACAAAGGGATTTGCTTCAGGTAAACCTAAAACAACCCAAGTAAACATCCATTTAGCTAGCAGAGGAATTGGAGCTCAAGAAGAAGCATAAGAGAAGAATAACCTTTTTTTTTACGGCTTGTTTGCTGTCAGTGTAGTTTGATCTCTAGTGGCTTGCCAAGTTGGTCAACAAAAGTATTTGCAGTAATTGGCAGTGAGTTTCTGGAATTCATGGTCAGAAAATATAGTGTAATTCCTGAAGAGTACTTGCTCCTAAGGGAAAATAACTTCACAGAATTAATTAGAATAATTTTGCATTACTCTGTGAGCCAGCTGGTTAAACTGGTGGTTTGTTTTCCTATGTCTATGCTTACTTAGAACTTCCATACATTTCGCTGAGAAGCCAGAGAGTACAAATTAGATTTGCATTTTATAATAAGCTGCTACAAAGGACACAAAGCAGGCACATTTTTTTTTACATTATATACAGAAGCTGCCTACTGCTATGCTGTTACTGCATGTTTGCTTTTGGTAGAGGGGAACTGCCAGTATCCTTTACAAAGGCTCAGTGAGAAATGGACAAGAGCAGAGCTCACCCTGGCCACCCTTCCCCTTTTCAGCTGTAAAAGAAGGGGGAAATCATTTTGAGTCCTGCAGGGTTCTAGTGTAGCTGTTGCCATACAAAGTAGGTCAGGGAAAACTGAGCTGGAGAAAGCCAAGGAGAAGGGGGAGAAGGGAATTTAGAGTAAGGTACAGTGTTAAAGTGTTTCACTATGACTATAGTAGGATGCTTAGAAATTTCCAGTATAAAGACATCTGACTTTACCCAAGCCTCTGCATACATACAGTTAATTACCTCCACTGCCATCCCTGATTGTGCACTTCATTCTTTTGTATTTGAATCAAGACTGATTCTTCCACACTTCCAGGAGAAACAGAGAAAGCTGTGACACAGATTAATAAATTATTGCTTAAAATTTAGTGTCTTAATTCATCCTTGGGTCTTGGTCCCCTTACCTTCCACTCCAAATACGTATTAACTTACCTAAAAAAACCACAAGAACTACAAAAAAAAAAAAAAAAAAAAAAAAGTATGAGTGATTCTGGGGAATGTTTACTCTAGCAGCCATTCTCAAAGGGAGGAATAGGAGAGACCCTCTACTCTTTTCAGTCACTTCGTGTCTTCCAAAGCTGCATCAGTGGGTTTTGCACTCTTGAAGTTCCTACATGCCATTCCTGTTAAGCTCCAGAAATTCCAATACATGACATTAGTTTTCTCTTATGAGAAAAGTAGTCTAGTGGGCTGCAGATGGGCATATTTTCCCTCAACTTGGTGCCATTCATATCTGGTATCATCCATAGGTTTGCCATGCACATTATCATCTGGGTTGTTCATGGAAGTGTTGAACACTATCAGCCTAGGCTTTGATTTTGGAGTACTGTGCTTATTATCAGTCACCAAATGGATGTCAGGCCACCGACTATTATTCCTTCAGCCTGGTGGTCCAGACAAATTTCAGCCCATCTGACAGCAGATTGATCCAATTTATAACTCCTTGGTTTTCAAGACAGATTGCTACGGTAAAGATTGTAAAAATATTGCTGAATATTTTATTCAGAAAATGTTGTAATTTGATCAATTTAAGAGACTTTTTTTGGCAGTTTGCAGAATGTGGCATTTTCCATAGCAGTAACATAGAATCAGTGTCATTGTCAAATCCTATATATCACTGCACAAAGATAAAAGGTGACAGTGTTCCAGGGGAAAACCTGCTCAGTTCCTACAGTTTAAATCAAATCAGGCTCAAAGTGGTTTACTGATTTATTAGCAACATGATGTTGACTAATATCCACCAAGGCATATGTTGTTGAGCAATCACCCCTGAGGATGCAGAACGCCCTGAGGTGTGGGTCCCCACATGTTGCACCCTGCAGTGTCACCCAGCTTGCCAGGGTGCAGCAGCTCACGGTGCCTGGCAGGGCTCTGCTCCATCCCACACGGGCAAGGGTCACTCCTGCTGCAGGGGGACTTCTGGCAGTCTGAAACCAGTGTTGGCTCTTCTGTTTTTTAATCAGTCCTGGACAGGAATATTTTTAAATCTTTAACTGTATCAACTCGCACACTTCATTTTTTAATCAGTTTTGGATTCATATATATCTCTGATCTTTTCATATATATACATATATAAAATTATTTTTTTTTCCTATCAGCTGACCCACAGACAAGTTTGTTTGGTAATCACAGCTTTCTGCAGACTCAGAAACTAGATGAAGCTGCATATAATTGACTACACTGAAGCTCTGCTGATATTACAATGAACATGTCATGGTTTTGTTCTAACTGGTAGTTGGTGTTCTCGAAATGTTAGGCTGCAGTGTCAAGTAACATATAGGAGAATTTGCTTTTTATTCCAAATCTTGTGGCTCTGAACACCATTAGATGTTGCCCATTTGGTATTCTCTTTTAATAACCTACACAAATTGTGTTCAATATAAAAGTGTTCAGCATAAAAATAAATCACTGGATACTACTAGGAGGTAATTCATGTGCTGCTGGTATTTCATTTTTCTGCCACTAATACCTAAGAAGTTAATTATCTACAGAAGACCAAAACATTCAAGCTTTTGTTGTTAAAAGCTATACTTCCAACTGCAGAACTTTTATTTGCTTTTGATATGTGCCTTATTCTTGTGATGTACATTTGTATCTTGATTAAATTGTTGATTGTATAGACAACCTAAAAGATAGCTTGTTTACATTTAGAAGAGGAGGAAATAATTTGAATTGACAGTGGAAAAATTGAATGGAAGAAAGCAAAATCGTTGCTTCTGCTTACAGAATGATGGAAAACAGTCTAATTGGAGAATTAAACAAATTAGAAGGTTCAAGGTAGTTGTGAATCCAAGTCCTTACCTTTTTATTGAGCATTTATATTGCAGCTTTAATGTTTATGTATCTGTGTGCCTACATGTAGAGTATACTTTAGTCTGTTTTTTTGCTGTGTGTGAATCTGTAAGAATGTGTGGTATGAATCTTTCTATGAAAGAAAGGCACAGAGAAAGAGCACACTGGAAAAGTTATTTCCCTCAACCATCCTTAAGTTAATAATAAGATCATATTGAATTCTGTGGAACTAGGTCTTTTCCCTAGAAATATTCCCCGAACAAGAAACATTGCTTGATTCAAGGTAAGATTCTGTGTATTGACTGAATAATTTGATGAAGAAAATTACTCTTAGTTTTCTCAGTTCCACACATTAGTTCAATTATAAATTCAAAGATGAAAAATGTAAATATCACTTAACTAAACTTCACTGTGATTACTTAAATAACCGAATTACATCGAATAAGTGCAGGTAAGATTCAACCCATCTAAATAGTCTGGGGGCTTGGCTACCTAAAATCAACATAACAATAGTACAAGGTTGCCTGTTCTAGTAGCAATTATAAATCCATAATTTCTTTGTAACCTGAAAACTCTTTGCTCGGAAGTCTTGCCAATACGTGCAAATGCCTACCCAGAGACAACTAGTCGATATTTAGATTTGGTCCCAGAACTTTCTACCAAGCCTCTGAATGGTGTTTCAGGGGACATGGGGCTCCCTAGGTCCTGTATCACACTTCCAAGTTGTGTGCCAATATTGCAGTTATGCTGCAGCATCTAAGGGAGCTGTAATTTTCAGCACACTGATATTTCAGCTGCTCTATTTATTTTGTTGGGCTCAAAAGAGCTGTCTTCTCTCCACTGACTATGTGAGGATTTTGGGAAATTGTGCCATGTTAGCTGAAACCAGAACATCCCCAAAACACAGTATTCATACAAATCTTTGTGAAAGATTTGAAATGATGACCCAGAAGGTGAGTCGCATACCCTTTCCCAGAACTTTTTTCCAGCTAAAGGATTTTCTTGGAATACTGAATAGAATAAGAGACTTGAATATTGTATCTGCAAACTAGGTACTTACAAATATTGCATTTTATAACACAAACCACCACAAACATCAAGGGATTTGCTCTGAGTGTTTCAGGTATACTGCAGTTATGAATATATACTCAGTATTCTTTGTGATAATTGCAGTACACTAAAGTGTATTTTGTATAAATATTGGCAGAATTTGTGTAAGGACCAATATAGAAAAAAACAACCATATCACAAAACAATAAGAACTCTTTGGATTAGTCAACATGAAAACAGTTTTATCCAGTATAAAACAAAAGAGGTGTTCTTGTATGACAGTATCATATCAGTTAGAAAAAATTACACTGAGCTTTGTGCATCCTGGAAATATTTTGTTTTAATAGGAACTGGAGACTTAAAAGAGAAAAGAGGAGTTAGATGTCTCAAAATACTCTCAATTAGTTTTCAGTAAATGACGGGAGAAATGGAGGAACAAGGATTATTAGGCTTTAGGATTTTAGAATGGCCAATTTGTGTCTCAGACACTGAGGGAATGTCTGAAGGACAAATCCTCAATGCCTGCTCTCACTGTCCTGTCCGTCAAGGGGAGGAATGACAATTTGCACCAGCTGCTGAATTGCCCTGTGAGTCCAGTCAGGGAGCAGGGGGGGAAAAAAAAAAAAAAAAAGATCCTGTAAAACAGAGTGCTGCCACAGCACTGCAATGCAGAATGTTTTAGAGAAAATCAATCATAAGCCAACTTGATAGATAGCTCAGATTTGAAAGAGAGGCAGAGCTACAGCACATGCCCCACTTTTGCTGACTTAGTCACAATATATATACTGAACATCCACATGATTTTATTAATTTTTAAACGCTAGATAGTATTGTTAAAACAGCTGTAAAAAGAACAATATAAGTTCCATCAGACTGTGAGTGGGCACAGGAATTATTATGACTCAGAGATCAAGGTTTTAAAACCGAAAATGGATTTCATATACAAGTAAGCACTGTATCCATGCAGATTTAGTTTAAGTGCAAAATGAAGCAACTGAATACCATAAAACTGATCACATAATAGGGAAAAAGTAGGACTGACATTAGTTGTGGGGGCTTTTTTATGACTCAAAGCAAGACAAACAAAAATCTGCAACTTAATATAAAAATAATTGTTCATTTTTAGTTAATGTCTCTTATGCCATGAAAGGCATTTCTGTATTACATTAAAAATATTAATGAAAGTGTATTTCAACATCTATGAAAAGTCAAAATAAAAAATAAAAAAAATAATGTAGTTTGTCAATACAACCGAACACTTTTTAATACTAAGCAAGTGAGGGGATGAAAGACCCAGCAGGCAATATGGAAAGGAAAGAAGGAAGGAAAGAAAGAAGGAAGGGAGGAAGGAAGGAAGGGAGGAAGGAAGGAAGGAAGGAAGGAAGGAAGGAAGGAAGGAAGGAAGGAAGGAAGGAAGGAAAGGAAAGAGGAAAGGAGGGAGGGAACAAAGGAGGAATGATTCCAAAGAAATTATCAATGTAATTGACACAATCAAACAGAAAGTGTTTGTTTTAAAGTGGTAGCATTTGCTGATGAAAAATATTACTTCCTGTAATATTTGACCATCTGGAGATATAATTAAGTATATCAAATAAACATAATTATACAGTTGTGTGCATGATTATGCATATCATTTATATGATACGGTGAGGATAAACTCAGCTTAAATAGGATTAATCTGACCTAACTTTAGACTCTACACTGCACATATCTATGCCTGATTTTACAAGCTATCATTTTACAAGGTTCAGAGAGAGATTCATCTAATGTGTCAGATAATTGAACTAGAAGGTGACTGCCCCTTAACAGTTTCTGTCCTGTCCTTTGCCTGAGAAAGGAGACTGGAGGGTCTGTGTAAAGTTACACTGAAGTTATAAATGTAGGGATAAATAAATCCACTTTGCCATAGCTCTGTCTTTTCTTTCTCTTCTTCTTATAAAAAGAGAAATCAAATAATTAATATCACCTTCTGGTCTGCAAAACTTTAATTACTCATTAATTAGTTTTCACTTATAAGTGGATCTTATAAATAGAGAAAAATAAGCACATATGTAGTGTAGCAGTGATGCCAAAAGTGCTAAATAATTAACCTTAAGTTAGAGTGAGGCTTTCCGAAAAGTTAATGAGGTGGTTGTTAGATTAATTAGGGCTCAAGCAGGAACTTGTAGCTTAGATTATATAAAAATACTTCATGACAAATGGCACAACACATGGTCTTTTAATGCACTATTAAATTACAACTGTCCCTGGTAAAAAAAATATATACAAAGACTTTCAGAAAAACTTCATGTAATATATCATGTTCTTACTCTTAATAGTTACCTGTCAGCATAGAACTATGTTCTGAGAAATACTTCAAATTACATAGTTGTCACAGCTACTACACAACTCTTACGAATTTTCTAGAAGGATTGCATTTAATCGTATTGCATGAAACAGAAATATGCAGTGATTAAATTCACAAAATATGCTTGGCTTTTTGCACTAATTTAGACTTAAAAGATGAAACTATTAAAAATGTCATATGTAGTGAAAGTTCACTGTATAAAATTAAAATTTTAACAGTTAGGAGCATAATATTGACATGATTGATCTTGGTATGATAACAATTGATGACCTCTTACAATCCAAAACTATTTTATTGTATTGCCTGGTCCATCAGTAAATAAGCATAATTGGATAACCCAGTCATTCAAAGTCCTGATGCTTGTTTCCCCATAACAAAGATGTTCTATCAACATGCTTATGTTTAAATCTACTTAATAAATATATGATAATCACTGTATCTTCACCTTGTCTAATAATTTTAAGAAGGAGGAAGACTATTAGAACATTTTGAAGAACACAGCACACAAAATGAATGTAGCCTGCTTCATCTGGAAAAACTAAGGATGAGAGGCAATAAAATTGTTTCCTATAAATGAATCAGTGGAAAACATAAGGGGGAAACAAAAAAGGAGTTATGTAGCCAACAGACAATGTTGGCACAAGAATAGATGACTATAAAATAGCCATGAGTAATCAATGTAGGCTTGACAGTGAAAGTTTGTTTGTGAGCTAAGGAATGAATCTTGGAGAAACTGTTTAACATGAGTAGTAGAGACAAAAGCAAACCAAGAAAGAAACACGCTCTCCTTGCAAAAAAGAAAGGAAAAAAAAAAAAAGGCAGCAAGCCTAGCTACTGTTAACACAGAAATAGCTGTTTATGAAGTGTGTTATATAGAGTGATTAAGTCTGATAATAAGAAGAGACCCATGACCTAGAAAGTCTGTTTAAGTTTACTATTCCATTGTTGCATTTTAATTTGATTTCTGAAAACAGAAATCAACTGAGTGAAATGGAGGAATAGCTAGACAATACTTATAGTTTTAAAAGTACATTGAGGAGTATCCCCACAATAAAAAGTTGAAGAGATTTTATTTTTTTAATATGTTGAATGACAGAAAACACAGTAGATAATAAAAACTACTCTATCTGGATGATATACACATTTTGCATTTTACATTGGTAATTTTCTGGGTTGTCTAAAAAATGATCAAGAAAGGCAATGTTTTTGAAATCTGAGGGATCAAAAATTATAAATCATCAAAATTCAATGCAATATCTTAATAATAATGAAATGTCATCAGAAAATTTTCCAGTAGGCTATATATAGGTCTGGATTCTTCTAATTGCAGTCTGATGTGGTAGGATATGAGATTTTTTTTTCCTAAAATTCACAGCCATACCAGTGAGGTCTGCTGGAACTTGGATAGCTTCCCACTTTGCAAAGTTTACAAGCTTGAACATAGATCATGCTCTTCTATCTATATGGGTCTATGTACAACAAAGAGTAAATCACATTTGTCTGCCCTTGCTCAATTAGATATACCTAAAATACTATACAGGATTTGAAAGAAAGGAGCAAAGGAGTAAGATATGTTATAATGATAAATATTATGTCTCTATTTTTTTTTAGTCTTCAAGTATTGCTTTGTTCTATGCTATAAATTTTGAAATTATTAGTTATAAGTTCTTATTTTAAGTTTACACTATTACACAATATGTTGTATGTGAAGTTCCACTGGTAATGTCCTCACTTGCACTGTCACAAGAGATCTATTGGGCAGGACAAAGTGATTGTATGTTATTCTCCATGTAGAACTGAAATTAAATGTTCTTTTAAACTTGAAACTTGTCTCTTGTCTCTCTTTTAAATTAATGCTACTGCTGGTGGCAGTTTCTTTTATTCTCTTGTGTTTACCAGTATATATTGCACATGTGAGCTATTGATGGTTACATCACATATTAATAAATGTTCTCATAAAAGAATGAACTGTATTTTGGTTTGATTTTCTCTTCTGTCATTTTCTTTTACTTTTGTTTGTTGCTAATTATCTTTAATCACATAAGCTTCTGATGCAGACACCTCTTTATCAGAGTATTTCAGTTCTAGATCACTGGTTCACATTCAAGATGATGATGTGCTGTAGGCATCAATACAGCTCCAAGCAGGTGTCCCCATTGTTACCATTCCAACAAGTAGTTGGTGATACTCTCCTTACAAATCTTATCAGACAAACAAGGGACGGCATAGAAATATCTTCATTCAATCTAAGAAGATTGTAGGCCTTCTGAGTCAGAATTAAGCCCTGCTGTTAAAACAGTATGAAACAGATTGCATAGGTTACTGGTGTTCATGGGGACAGAGGACTTCGCACTAATGACGACTCTTTTGATTGTTTGCTGTGAGTCTGTTTTTATACTATACCTTTTATTGCATTTTCTCCTTACTCATATACTACCTGCACTCATTTCAGTTGTATTTCCCCTTTGATGACAGGAACAAAATATATTTTAGGCACTGATTTCATTAACGGAAAACAGATCCTTCTTTTACAAATTTTCGTACAGTGACTTTGAAGGGATATCACTGTTAGAAGTGTCAGTTACTAAAATTCTGATAATCAAGTTTTTAAAGTTGCCACTTGAAAGAAAGGGCTTTTGACTGTGAGCATGTAGTAACATCTTATTAAAAAAAGCAGTGAAGGGTGATGAGAGTTATTCCTTTTCATTCATACGCATTTCTTTTTAAAAGAGATTATGAGAGAAATGTTATTTGCTTACTCAGTGGAATGTTGCTGCTCATGAACAGAATGCCACTCAAAAAAAAAAAAAAATTTTTTTAATTTTGATTGGTCATTCAATAAAACATTCTTATTTATACAGTCATCTAGGTGCGATGAAAGTTTTTTTTTTTTTTTATTTCAATAAAAAAGATAACACTGTGCATTTACAAGTGCAATCTGTACTTAATTCTCATTTGGTAAGATAACAATACATAAAAGTGAATCAGAAAATTGCATACACAAAAGTGTACACAAAAGTGTACACAGAAGTACACAGTCTTGGTACTCTCCTTGGGATTGCTCATGACATTTGAGCAGTACTTTTCTATGCAAATAATTCTACAAATAATGTATTACTTCACTGGAGCTTGGACAATAGGTTGCAGCTCTTCGCACAATAATTTAGAGTCTTTCTGGACAAAGAATCATGTAAGAAGGAAAATTTTTACTCTTCTAAGTCAGTTTTCAATCCTCGAACAATTTTTTGCAGTCACGCTGATATAGTTATGTAACATTTTTGCCCAACAGCAATCGTTGAATTTCACTGGACTTCACTATGACAGTGAATTGAATAAGGATTTACCAATAGGGAAAAATTACTTTTGTCCTAAATAACATACCTGTATTTGTGAAGACTATATTCTAAAAATATATAGTGCGAAATATGTTGTTTTAGTAGAAGATATTGGATTACAGGTGGTACTTTAACAAGTCAGCAGGCATACAATCAAAAAATTCCACCTAGATAAATCACTAAGATAGAGATACAGGTTTTTTGTTTTTTTGTTTTTTGGTTGTTTTTTTTTCTACGGTCAAAAAAAATTCTGACTGTTTTGAAAGATTATTCCACAAGCCCAGAAATACATTTTTTATATTCATTTCTCTTATGTGACTCATCTCAAGATTCTTTGCAATGATACACAGATTGGTGCTAGTAGGAGTTCAGTTTTGAATCTCACAAGTCTGGAATTACAGAAAATTACAATACTATACTGTATGTATTAATTCAAAATAATTTAATATGTAACATACAATGCTTTATTTCCTTTATATGGCTGGAAATGTTTTAGAAATTTTTAACTATTTTCCAATGCCTAATGCAATTTACATTATGCTAGATCGACTTTTCCATCTTTTATTCAGTGATTTACTAATGTAAAACCAGTCAACAGTTTTGATATTTCTTCATCCCAAAATCAGTATGGTAGAGTAATATAATTTGTGCTAGCTCTCCTTCTGTTTTTTTGATATTTTAATTCCTGGCTACAACATGGCCCATTTTGAAAAGAAAGAGAAGAGAATCAGCTTTCTTGCTTATTCTACAAGTAGTTGACTGCCACAGTTGATGTCCAGGATATAAGGATATAGGTGCAATGTTGCTGAGGTAAGTACAGAACCCAAGTCTTCCATTTCCTGACTGAATGTCCTCATCGATGAACAAATATTTTTTCTAACTTTTGAAATTTACAGATTCTTAAACCATTCTCACGTAAGTGCAGACTCTTGCACTATGAATTTTAGCCACTGACAATAATATTGCTTTTTAAATAATTTTTTGGGGACTATTTAGGAGTCATTACATGCCTGCAGAACCATAAATTATAATCACTGGACTAAATTATTGCACACTGTCACTCAAGAGCTTCTTTACAGGAATGATTTTCCATCTGAAGAAAATCCATCTCAGGGACTGCAAGTACTAGATCCAAAGAGCACAGATAAACCTTAAATTCAGGAGTTTCAATAAGTATTCCCATACTTCAAGATTCCTACAGCCAATTACGTAAATCCCCATTGCCTGCTGTAGGGTTGAAGATTGTTTATATTCTAAAAACTTCTAATACTTTTTCTCAGACTCAACCGACTATTTCTTGAAGATGGTCTGGGAGTCCTGAGGGCCTCACTTTGGAAGTCAGATTTCCCTATTGCTGAAGATGCTCCAGTACCTAGTGGGGATGGATGTCATAGGTCCAGTTCTTCAAATCATGAAAAAGTCTCACCCCGGAAGGTTTGCATTTTATATTAACAGAAGAGACAGACAGACAGACAGACAGACAGACAGAACTAGACCAATAACATGCCTGCCAAAGAGACAAAGTTGCATAAGGCTGGGGAGGAGGTTGCATTTTTTTAAAAAAATAATTAGTATTTGTGAGACGTTCCAAACCAGTCTCTGCAGGTGCAGCAGCAAACTCAGACTACTAACTCTGGCTCAAAGATCAGTTTACACACTGCATGAAAATTAGTCCTGTGGCAATTGCTATAAAACTTAATTTATGAGTAATTGGTATGAAACAGGTCTCTTCTACAGCTGCAGCTGTGGTGCAATCAGAGTGTACCCAGTGCACTTAATCTCGAATTCCTCAGAGTGCTCCAGAAATTCTGCTAGCCAGTGCGTAGATGAGACAGTGGATAGGTTTGAGACTAGATCCTTCAAAATAGTCACTTGAAACTCCTCCTGCAGATACAAATATAATCATGTGAAAGAGTATGTAGTTAAGGTCGTTGTGAGATGTTTTCTACAAATTTTAAGATAATAAACAACAAAGGATCCTGCATGCCCTACAGAGGTAGGCTGGGATCAAAGGATATAAGAATTCAGCAGCATAGTGGTTCTAGGTATCTAACATAATCCAGCTGAAGTTGCCATTGCAACAGTGATTGTCACAGCAAGGACTCTTGTTTCCATCTGAGTGGCGAGTCACTCACTTAAAGAGATCTGTTTTTCCATGTGAGCATTGCCTTATGCTGAGAACCCAGAATAAATCAGATTGAGTTTTATATGAGAGCAAACTGTGGAAAACTTAAATATAGTGGTTTGCAGATTCATAGTTCTTAGTGAAAGTCAGACAGTTCCTTAGTTAAACATGCTAGATGTAGACGAGCATGCTTGGGCAATCAGATATTATGTGTATATGCTTGGGCAGTTAGAGGTGACATCCAAGAAAAATATATAATTAGAGGATTTCCTTAAAGAGTTGGTTTTGTTTTTAATCTTAAATAATTTGTGCTGTGTTAACAGTTATGTGTGGAAAACGTAAAAGAAATGGAACAATTTGAAAATTTCTCTTTATCAGGATTAAGAAGTGAGAATGTTGGCCAGCCCTACTTTCTACCCATCTTTCTAATGGAAACATTGCTAATAAAGTCACAGGCATAAAAGGAATCTTGATTTAGACTGGCACTAATTTATTAATTGAACCAGGACTAGAGGACATTAGCTATCTCAGTAATCTTTACTGGGTTCACGATCTGAAGTTTAAGAGATTTCTCTTGACAGATAGGAAATACTACCGTATTTTTTGCAATGGTCACCATATCAAATTGATTTGGATGAACTGTAATATCGTTGGGGGGTAGCGTATTTTTGGTGTGTTTTGAGCACTATGGACAGAAAAATGGTTCTATAAATTGTTGACCACAGTCTCATAATTCCCTGACCTCACTTCCCATAGATGTGTTCTGTGGCCTTGGTCTAAGCTACTTCATGCTTAATTCTCTCTATCTGCGTCATCATTTCACAGAGATATCCAAACAATTATTTTTGCTAATGTTTGCAAGATGTTTGGTGGGAGTCTGGTGGGGGAATTTTTTTCTCAGCTTCTGTTTTCCTTCAGATTCTTTCATGTAATATTAGTATTTTATATTAACTTATTGACACTTTATTACAACATTTAATTAAATGGTTAATTAATTTTACTAGTGTATAATTAGTTGGAAACCTATGTAGCACCTTCAGAATTCATATTAGTACAATTGTAAAATGATTTGACCTATCTAGCACTGATCATACACCTGAGATTTCAAGTGTTTAAGTGATTTAGTTCATCTTTTGTAGCTTTTACATCTTCATTTTAATGTAGAAAGATTCTCTGTAGAAATTCAGCAATAATTCTGAAGTTCAGAAATTCCATACCATCACAAAAGCTTTCATTCACAAATGACAAGAAAATATTAAACAGAACTCATAGATCTCTGAAATTACAAAGAAACACTGCTTTGTTTTTAACTGGGATGGGGAGAAGCGGGAAAAGGGATGGGATTAGTCATGGATAGTCAAAAGATAATTAATGGAGTATCTTCCCTGTTCTAATAGTTCTAATGACCTCCTTGGTAGTGTATCCTAAAAGCAGTAACTTGCCAACACCTTGGAATCTAAAGCAGAGTGGAAATTATTGCTACAATTCTAAGGTGACAGCGAAATTGTTCAGCTCCAAATGGAAGTTGTAGAGCATAGGACATGGGGTACTAAATCATCTAGAAGCACAGAGAAATTCAGGCACATGATTGATGCCAGATTTCTGCTGGGGGATCAAAATCCATCAACCAAAGTAGCTCTTGCCATTAATCATGTCTCTGAAGTGTTTGGTATTTCTGTGACTTATCAACATGTAGCAGTCCCTCTTGTGGTAGGAAGTGGAAAGGGAGCAAGAGGCTGCTGTGCTCCTAAATGATGAGGCAGAAACAGCTGAAAAAAAAAAAAAAAAAAAAAAAAAAAAAAAAAAAAAAAAAAAAAAAAAAAAAAAAGATCAATCAAAGATACCAAAGCTACAAAGCTATGGCAATCCTACAGGCAAGGTTTTATCTAAACCCACAAAGCAAGTGTGGGTTCAATGAGCCAGCCTAGCTTTCTGTACTTGCACAGGGGCTAGATCCAGCATGATTCTAATAATAAAAGCACACAATAGTGTATGGGGTATTATGAAAAGTTGAGATGCTATCTACTACTATACTATATTACCTTTCTCATGAGTAAGGGGAAGGGGCTAAGTGCTGTTTGATTCTTGGAGCAGTATTTAGAAAAGAGCAAAATTATGATTGTACTGACTCTCTCCTTTACACTTTCTAGTGTTTTTTGAGGATAGACTATAGATTGACCAAAATATTCAAGACATGAAGCACCATTGGGATACCTGTGATTTTAGCTCTTTGGGATAGTAAAATTATTTTTTGTTTAAAAAAATACTACTTTCTCAATATCCTTAATTTTCAAATTTTAACTTCTCTTCTTTACTGTCAATGAGTTCCTGATAAGTATTATCTCAATTGTTGGGTAACCAGAAAGTGACCACTCATAATTTTGTCCCCTCTACATAATCTCATAATTTCCTTACCTCTCTGTAAACAATTCTTTTTCCCTTGATCCTTCATCATAGCTGGGAAAGAGAGGTGGAAAATACAAACAGCTTAGAGATCTGAGGGTGGATTAAAATATAAGAATGTTACAGAGAGAAAGGTATGAAGTGGAAATGGGAATATCTGTGCCTCCATTTTGTTATCCTCCAAATTTGTTTATGGACATATTAAACACTTTAATATTTAAGATTTTACTCAGCTGAAGACTGAGTCTACAGTCATCTGCTCTAAGTGTTCCTAGGATTTCTTTTCATTCTACCTGCTTTCAGCAGCAGACTGCGGAGGAAGATCTCAGTTCTTCTCAGACTCTGTTTATCTCACCTGACTGACTCCAGAAGGGTAAGAAGCTCAGTGCCTTCCAATGGTAAGTGCAATGCCACTTGTTACAAGGTTAACCTGGGACTTGTGGGCGGGGATTTGAATACAACAGTGTAACAGTATGAAACTAGTCTGAACAGAAATTCAAAACTGCGTATTCAATGCCTACTTGTAAGGTTCACAAATGATGCCAACCTAGAAAGCACAGTAAGTGTACTCAGGGTACCATGGCTGTCGTTCAGAAAAACACAAGGACATGGAGCAGGAACCCCTTGCGGCAATAGGCTGGCGACTGAATAGCTGGGGAGAAGCTCTGCAGAAAGGACTTGGGAGCCCTAGGGAACAGCCAGCTGATTGCAAATGAACAGTGCAACCCAGTAAAAAAAAACTTCCTGAGCTGTATGAGTGGGAACATAGCCAGATAATAGAAAGAATTAACCCTTCTTCTTTATTCAATACTTTTCAGATGGTGTGTAAAATATTGTACTAAGTTCAGTGGAGGGTCACTACAATGGTTGGTGCTGGAGCATTTGTCTGTGAAGAAAGGCTGAGGGAATGGGGATTTTGCAGTCTGGAAAGGAGATGCTCAGGAAGACCTAACATCAGTCACTGGATGACTGCAGGAAAGTTATTGAGTAGACAGAGACAGACTCATCACAGATTGCGTGGCAGAAAGACAAGGGATAACAGGTATGACCTGAAATGAGACATGCCAAGGCTGGATATAAGCAGAAACTTTGTCAACAGGAGAGCGGTCCTAGAAATGGAGCTGGCTGCCCAAAAATGTTGTGTCCAACCTTGCTATTTTCCAGACTCAGTTGGATAAAAACCTGAGCAGCCTGGTCTTATTGCAAAGCTTACTAGGGGAGCCTCTTCAAAAGGCAGAACACCACTAATGCACATAGGGCTTACTTCCCAACCCCGGTGTGGCTGAAGCTCTGTTATTGCTATTAATGGTTACTTTAGGTCGATAGCAACACAAATCTGTTCTGAACTGCTATGCTAATTTGATATGGACAAGCCTTGAAATCTTAAGCTCGCAGCAAAAAGGTATTAATCATGGTGCAAATGTGTATTTCAGTTCTTTCTGAGCAGCAATTAAGCTCATCTTGTCCCACAGCTGCTTTCTAAAAATGGTTTTAAGCTTTTCTAAGATTCTGAGGCACCTAAAATGTTTCAGGGGAGTGAAGGAGTTCTCTGCAAAGAGTTTAAGCCTAATGACAACAGGCATAGTTTTCTTAATTAACATCTGCATCTGCAAACACATTAGACAAAGGCTATAATTCCCCCCACAAACATACACAAAATTGACCAATAAGCATTGGTTAAAACAATCTACTTAAATAATTTTTATAGATCCGCAGCTGCTGCCATGAACTAGCTGAAAGAAAACATAAAAAGAAAACATAATTCAGCAGAAATCAGATCTATAATGTCATCCCTAAGAGCATATAATAAAACATTCTTATGGATACCACGTGTTGCTTTAAAAAAACAATTTTAAGGAATCTGTATCTCATGAATCACCTTTGACTGAGAATTTGAGTCATAACTGATGCATGCATCTCCATGAAGCAGGACTATCCATAAGCCTGTTTCAAAAACGCCTCTCTCCTCCCTTCAGACGTATGCAACGTAGATTTTTAAGTCTTAGTTACTTGCCTAGATCACTGAACAGTCATTAGAGAATACTAGTTATAATACATAACAGTTAATTTCATTTCTTTTAAAGCTAAGCACCTAAAAAGGTCAGATGATTTTATCCTATGTCTCTTTCCCTCCACTGCCTATCAAGGGAGTCTAGGCAAGTAGTTCAAATGTAGATGCTTAAAGCTGGCTGAGATTAATTCTATCCTGATTCAGATTTAATTATACCTAGATTATTTTTCTGATACACCGTGTTAAACCTAGCATTTTTTCACAAGCAATTTTTCCACAGATGATTAAGAAATTGGAACATCTCCCTTATGAGGAAAGGAAGTAGAGTAGATCACGGTAACACTCCTAAATACTCAACCAAGCAGATTTCACTCTGACCACGGAATAGTTGGCTCAGAGACTCATTGTGGATATCTCTGAAGACTGAATGTAAAATTGGAAGTGGCTGAAATACAGCGAGAGCTGTGATGTAGCCCACTAAAATAGTATTTTTGCAGTATGAGAACAAGATAATGTCTTGCATATCTTAGGCACATGGGCGAGCTTGAGGGTACAGAAACTGCAGGAGGGGTGTTTTAGTTATTGCTGAGCAGTACTTATTCAACTTCAAGGCATTGCCTGCTTCTCACACTGCCCCACCAGCAAGTAACTTGAGGTGTGCAAGAAATTGGGAGGGGACACAGCCAGCACAGCTGATCCCAACTGACCAAGGGGATATTCCATTCCATATGACTTTGTGCTAGGCAAAAAAAACGTGTGGCAAGGAGGAGTAAGGGGAATGACATTGAGAGTTATCGAGTTTGTCTTCCCAGGTCACTGCTGTGCATGAGGACCCTTGCTTTACTGGATGTGGCTGAACACCAATCCACCGTTGGGAAGTGGTGAATAAATTACTGCTTTTGCTTCATTTTCATGTGCAGCTTTTCATTTATCTATTAAACTGTCTTTATCTCAGCCCATGAGATTTTACATTTTTATTCTGATTCTCTCTCCCATCCCTCTGGGCAGGGGGAAGTAAGCAAGTGGCTGTGTGGTGTTTAGGTTAGGAAGAGAAGAAACCTGCCTGAAGTACCTGCTTCTCATTATTGATGATAAAAGGAAGCTGAATATGGTATCATAAATATCCTATACACTAAGTCCAAACAAAATTACAAATATAAATATTTACTCACCTAGGATTTGACTCCACATGTTCTGATTCAGAGAATAATAGCTCTTTATGAAGATAAACAAGGAAAATCATTATTATACTTTATAACAATGAACATCTGAATCCTCCTCCTTCTGCCAGCACTGCAAAAAGCTTAATAGTTGGTTCAACCAGACCACCATTTCACTCCATCTTTCACATTTTTACCTATTAGGAAGTGTATACAAGTAAAGCATTTTATATTAACAGTGGAGCTGCAAGTTATGATTTTTTTTAAGAAACAAAATTGAAAAAATTAAATAATTAGTTATATTTGCCATAGGGTACATTGTTACTCATTTTCAAATGCTTCCTAACAAAGACAGCAGAACACAGGAAAAACTCACACAGGCATAGCACAGCATTTTTTTCTCTTTTGGGTACTGTTTTAAAATCAATTTTATGTGAGAAAGGGAAGCCTGAAGGTAGCAAGCCTGTCAACGTTGTTTTATTAGTACTGGACTATCTTGACAACAGAAACACATTTTAGCCACATGTCAGTCATATTCTAACATCAGTCTTTTATTAGTTTTCCTCAAATTATTACGTTTTTCTCAGTTTAAATCAAAAGGAAAATTGAAATACTCTTCTACATTTTTATATTCTTCATGAGAAAATTTAGAACTAATCTAAAATAAAGCAACCAGCAATCTATCTGCTTTGTCAGTCAGTATTGACATACTGTTCAATTCCATCTGTATGCTAATATCCAGAGTCAGTTCTGCAAATGTATTCTTCAAATTAAACAAAGCCAAAAATGTAGTTCTGATGTAATTCCAGTGGATAAATATGTATCATTCACAGTTTCATGCAAAGTCCTCACATTTCAGTAAGATTTTGAATTAAAAAACCCAAAAAATCCAAAAGCCACAAAAAACATCTGCAAAAACTAAGGCTGCATTTATATAGATTTTTATTCCAAGGGCAGATTTAATAATAAAGACATGGCTGTTGCATTCAATATCTGGCTGAGTTTCAGCTGGATATTGAGCAGCCATATATCCTTAGTTTAAAAATTAATTTTTAATAAATTTTTATGTCTATATCATAAAGCTCTGGGGATTTACTTTAAAAGCAGAATTAAATAAAAAATAAATACCTAATGTGGAAACAGTTGCAATTACTTTGTTCATGTTAACTAGGGAGCAGCATACAAAGGAAGATTATTATTGTATCACAAAGGAAGATTATTAAGTCTTCACTTTCACCAGCATGGGTTTCCTTACAGGAAGGTAAATCTCCTGCAGTGAGCATAGAGGAGAAAAACACATTAAGTAAGCGCTATCAGTTTGCTTAGATATAGATCTTAGGGTTTTGTACCAGCAAGTATCCAGCCACACTCCACACAAAATAGATTGATCACAGTGAAGTTCTTAATGGACTTCACAGAATGCTTGGCTCTTCTGCCTTTCCAGATTTATAGGAGTCTCTGCTGGAAGTTGACTATATCCTGGGGAAGGCAGAGAGGAACAGCTGATGGCATGAAGGCTGTTCTTGTGAGGGTGCTCTCCAGGAAAAACGCTCACATATTTTTCTTTTGCCTGTTTATGGCATCTCTCAGTGTGGTTTGTCTTTGACTTTTACAACAAAAAAGAAAAAATAGTGGGGTTTTGTTTTTATAATCCATATGGCATTACATTAAATTGTCACAGAAAAAATGTTGAAGTTCTCCAGGATGCTGGGCTTTTGAAGGAAGTATTACTGTGAGCAGATCTAAAAAATCAATCAGCACTGCTGCTACCTCTTTGTTAGTTACCAATTTATAGAGAAACTGAACAAGAGAAGAATAATCATATTATACCAATTCCTGAAAACAAAGTTTAAAGCATCTATTTTGTTAAAAGAAAGATGTTTTTATTTTCCATCAAAAATATCATTAAAAATGTCAAATTAAGAAGTGTGTGTGTGAGGAGTGCTTTTACTTCGTGTCTGAGGATGTGTGCATATGCACATGCATGTGTGCATGCATGTGTGTTTGTGTTTCTTTTCAGGTAGGGATATTTACAGCTCTGTGATAAAGATGCTTCTAGAAGGGGAATGAAGGTGAGCCGATCCTAGACTATAGCACTGTTAGATGCATAGTCAGAATGCACCTTGAACACCAAAGGGAAGATATTTTACACCTCAGTGATTCTGAAAAGGTTTACACAGGCTTGAGGTGATTATAGAGGCATTAAATGAGCAAGCAACTGATGAACATGATCCAAATCATCAATAAGCAATCCAGATGTGCAGCACAAGTGAATACAGAGATTGATGAATCCTTTGAAATGGGTAAAGGAAGCAGTAGGAGTTTGACAGGTTATTTACTGACTGCCATAACCTTTAATGCTGCTCAATGAATCAGCTAGCACAAAGTTACAGCAATGGCAGGCTCTGTCTTAGGGCAGAGGCGCTACTGCTCCTACAATACCCTCATCAGCTCATCTCTAGATATGCAGTCCACTCAGTTTCAAATGCAACTGCTTGTTGATGCTCTTGTAACAGATCATCTAGCATAGTATCAGAAGAAGAAAAGGGTCAAAGGTTACATTCAAGACAATATTGAAAAGATCAGGACTTCACACTTCACTCCTTGCTTAACATGGAGTCAGTATGTACAGAGATCAACTCTTTATTAAGTCATTTATTGTGATGATGATGAGAAGTCCCATAGACTTTTGTGCAAGGCATTAAACATTATCATTATCCACGACATCTTATAATTTCTGACTACTCTGAGGCATTCTTCTCTGAATCTAACTCATAAGGGTAAAGAAATTACCTTCTGGAATTACTCAATGTCACTTCTGTGCTGGAGGTTATAGCCCTCTCAGAAGACCAAACTATGTGAGCACACCCTTTGTGCTCCAGCATGAATTCAGCTTTGAGTAGAGACAATATACATTCTGATGGCTGTGCTGCAGTATTATGAAGGTCCAGCACAGGGATGTCAAAAGTTTCACTGACCATTCTGGTCCCTGCACTGAATATTGTTACCCAAAACTATAGCAAACTATGAAACCCTTTCTAGGAGGTAGAAATTACTTCTGCTCAGGGACCAACATAGCCTGAATGGAAATGAGAAAGTGGCATCATTCACAAAGAGATGCTAAAAGGTGCTGAAGGAGTGAGAAGTCTACAAACAACATGATGCAGTAGACAACAGGAAGTTACTGAGACCAGCAGGGCCCAGACACAGAGCTACAGCTCACCAACAATAGAAGTTGCTTTTCCTCTAGTCCCAGAGGGACTTTGTAGAGACTGATATACTAATATGTCCCTGAAATATCTATCTGAAATCTAATAGGAAAGACAAGACCTACCTGCTGCAAGAACTGGGTGATCATATTTATTTATACATCTTTTTCCATTTATTCTGGACTTCTCAATTTTTTTTATTTTTTTATTTTATTTTTTTTAAAAAGAAGTTATTTGTCAAATTGTAATTTTGATGTGCGAATTTGGTGGTTTTTAGATTCTCACTGAAAAGACACAGAAATACACTTCAAATTGATGGCAAATTTGGGGCCTGTCATGTCCATTGCAAATTTTTGTACTGCATCTCTAACAAAGACTCTACTATCCCAGTAAGATAATACAAATGAACCTGAGATCCATGCTTCTACCACAGCTGGTCTTAATGCCTCATAGTAGGTGATCAAAAGTACAACTATTTTGAAGCATTTATGTAATATCGCCTAGAGGAATGTCACACACTGCTTGTCAAACAAATTAAAGTAACTTGTGTCTAATTGGTAGGAGTTCCAGTAGCGATAATCCTGCAATTTATAGCTTGTCTTTTTACTTTAAATGAGAGGGAATATGTAATACAAAATAATTAACTCATGTTCTTTTAGTAGTTAAAAGATTTTCAGAAGATTTCCTCTCATGAACAACAGAGGTCATTCAGAATACTAAACAGCAGGATACAAAACACATTCAGCCATTTTGAAGCTCCCAAACATAGTGATTTGCAGTACAGCTCAGATGTATTTCTTAGGGTGTTACTACTATGCAGAGTACTGTACTGGGTCTGGCTGACATGGAGTTAATTTTCTTTGTAGCAGCCTGTATGATTTTATGTTTTAGATTAGTGGCCAAAACAGCATTGGTAGCACACCAGCGTTTTTGATTATTATTCAACAATGCTTGCCCAGCATCAAGGCTTTATCTTTTTCCCACTCTTCACTCCAAAGCGAGTAGGCTGGGGGTGAGGAAGAAGTTGGAAGGGACATGGATGAACAGTAGACCTGAATGGGGCAAAGGGATATTCCACATTGGCTTTTGGCTAAGGTCAGCTCATAACCACTGCAAAGATGCGTATCAACATCTTTTCCTTTTAAAAAGCCTTCAGAATCATCACCAATGATTTAGAATTAGATACAACCCAGTTTTAAAAGTAAAAGTTAGCAGAAAAAAATAATTCAAGCATAAACAATCTGGCCTGTTTTGCTCACCTGACTTTTGCAGATGAAATTCTCCTGAAATTGATAATGTAAAGATTTGTTGACAAATAAGAGGTTCAATGGAAAATGAATAAAAGCAAAAACTACATTTAAAAGATGGGTGACAGGAGATTTCTATTCAAGTACATAGCAAACTACTCTGAAGCATTCTGTTTCCAGCAAACAAAAGATAAAAAGGTTTCATAACAGAGTTGATAGGATATTGTGTTAAAATAAAGAAGTAAACACTATAGGTATCTATAACAGGAAAAACCTCTCATTTGATCTGCTTACACCAAACTAAAGAATTTAGAAGAATGGAAGATCAAATGATAAGATGTGATGAGAGAGTTTTCATAATCGCTGCTAAAAATGATTAAGTCAAGTAGATAAAGTACAAAATAAATTGAGTACAAGTGGAAAGTGCATTTGAAAAAAAAAAAAAAAAGCATATAGAGATGAAAAACAGAACACTTAAATCTCGTTTTTTCTTCTGTATAGAAAAGATTGCTCATCTATAAATGTATCTTGCAAGTCACTGAGTGTCTCTAATACTCTCCAGTAGGAGTTCAGAGCATTTCACTCTTTACGTGATACAGCCTTTTAGGAGGGCTAGAAATAAGTAAGGGAGCCTACAAGACAGTGTTCTTCTTTTCATATAAAACAAAATGCAGTATAATTGTTAATGAGTGCATGTAAATAAGGGAGAAAAGATCAAAGTCTAGAATGATGCTGAAGGGCTTTAGCAATTAGATCTCTTCCATGATCCATGTAAACATGAGCTACAATTCCTGACAAAATAAACCACTTGTTTACAATCTCTTGAGTTACTCTGTGAAAGGGAGAAGTTAGTTCAAGCATGAACAGAAAGTCTTTAACTTAAATGTTAAACATGTTTTTCTTTTTCTTTTCCCAGGTCCCTTGAATTCTAGATCAGACTTTAAGTACATCCAGGATCCATGCCCAGACCCTGGTCCTTATTTATTATTATTATTTTATTATTTTTATTATTTTTTTATAGAATTCTGGTCCCTACTATCTTATTATTTCTTGTTTACGTCTTGAGTATCTGGGTATTTAATTAATTAATTTTCCTCACACTTGTTTTTGTTTTTAATCCAATATACTTAAAAGCTTTATGTCCATGCATTCTAAGTATCTACATATCCTTTACCTTGTATTTATCATTTCTCCCATAACATCTAGACATACAGGGCTCTTAGAGTTGCATGCTTAGCAGCTCATTAGTTCAGTTACTGGCTTAGAACACATAGAGCCAACTGCAAGGATTCAGTTACACAATAATGTTTTATAAAGTACTGTCAATATTTAAAGCTGGATGTGAGTGCAATTACTTACACGTTTAGACACCAATGCTTTTCTTTTGTGAGTACTATGGCCCCAAAAACTTCATGCAATTTTTGTCTTCAAGGTAAAGAGTTCTATGATAATTTAAGTCAGGAAAGCAGAAGAGTCAAAAGACTCGTATTTTAAATAATAATGATAATGATTAGGTTGCAAATTAGCTATTTGGTCCTACAATTGATTAAATGACTACACACATAGTTTTACATGCACAGGTTCATCATTGCTGTTCATGGATTCAGCTAAGGACATCTGAAATTTTTTCTTCTCTTTTTGTAACTGGAGGCTGTAGAAGAATTGTTATGGGAGATTTTTCTGGGCAAATTCTGTTACATGCAGTTCATGTTCATGTTCATGTTCAGTCTTCTGAATATGAGTTGGTGATGCACTGGAACAGGTTGCCCGGAAAAGCTGTGGATACCCCATCCTTGGAAGCATTTAAGGCCAGGCTGGATGAGGCTTTGAGCAACTTGCCATAGTGTGAAGTGACCCTGCACATGGCAGGGGGGTTGGAATTTGATGATCTTTAAGGTCCCTCACAACTCCATGATCCTATGAATATGGTAAAAATGATTGATCTTGGGAAGTCCAGCCATGATGTTTCATTTTGTTTTTCTTCTTATGTGACATTTCATAGTGAGAAAATACTGCCTGGAGGAGAGGCAGGAATGAACTTCAGGTGGGTTTGCTATCTGCCTAGTTATTTCATTAAAATTACTTCTTGTGTTCAGGTTGCTTTTCAGAAAACAGTCATGGGAGCTGGACTGAAAACTATGAAAGCTTGATTGCTGTTTACCCACCTACATGACAGCTGCATATGTACAAGTTGATTTATACTCTCACCTTGATTCCTTGTCATAAATTAACTTCCAACTGCATTTTGCTGCCATGTTTAAATTGGCTACAGAATTACTTGCGTCTCCTACTGCTGTGTTTGGGCTCCTAGGTAGGAAACTCAAATCCAAGATGGCTCAAGTGATGACTGTCTCCAGACTCATTAGAGATCATAAAATCAGCAAGATTACCAACTTCCAAGTTTAGATTTATTTACAAAAGCTAAATAAAATTAATCTACGTATCACCACTAGCTTCACTCAGACAGACCTTAACTCTGCAAAGGACTTGGAAACCCTTCCCTGTTTATGAACAGTTTGGCAATAGTATTAAAAAAAATGTTAGTCTAAATGTTACTTCAGAACGTTATTTCATTACTAAATGAGGAAACAGACCAGGGTTACCTGCAGAAACTTTTACACGTGATGTGAATAAAAGCTATAGAATTGTGAAGCTGCTGGGTGTTCACTGCTGAAATAGTTACGGGTATAAAGGAACTGAAATATAAATCAAACTCCTCTTGATGTAAAAGTCATCCTTTGACAGAATGTGTACAAAACCTTTTTTACATACAGTTACATACACTGTAATTCTGTTTTTTTCTGTAACCTCGTATACCATGTACTATGTATTCTCAAAATGCATTAAAAGTAGATTAAAAAATAATAATATTATAAAAAGAGACAAGAAAAGGCCTATGTCAGGGTCCAAGACTTGTCATGAAACTTCTTTCGGAACTCAAACTTAACAGTAGAAACAAGTTTTATTTTTGGTTTAAATTATGTTTTTATTGTGCCTCACAAAGTCTCTGGTCGATAGTTGCAGCTCCTTGTCTATTACTGTACGATGATGATGCTGAGTAAGTGGTATGCAAATTAACACCACAGTCTAGATAATCAGTCCAGAATAGAACTCTCAGATGTTTTATTTCCTGAAAACAGAATCTGACCATTGAGTTTGTCAGGAATCCATGTTCCTGACCAATAGTTTTATTTAAGCTCTTTTAAAATAGAAACAAACACTGTCCTTCCCTGGTTGGTGCTATCTCAAAAAAAATCCAGGACTTCAGGGAAGGATGCATACTGCTCAGCCTCTGAGTTGTTAAAACACTGGTCAGAAAACGGACCATGAAAGAGTCTGTGTACAGTGTGCCTAAAGGTTATATATATAATATGAGGTAATCTATAATTATATGCTGATTTAATGCATAGGATGAAATGCTGTACTTGGTTACACAGGAATCAGTGGAGCACTCATGGTATCCTGAAGAGAGTGAAAAGTAAATGTGGGCTCTGAATAGCAGCTGATTTAAATGAGTATTCTTACCATAGAGTAATGGTGATTTTCTGAATTTAGTTATGCCTAGCATTTAACCACAACTTTGCAACTTTCTTTGCTGTAGCTTGGGGTTTTTTTGGAGGAGAGAAGCTATTCTTGGACCATGACGTTCACTGTCATGTTTGAAGCAGAGCTGTCAGAACAAATGCATCAGGTCACGCAGTGAGCAGTTTATCTCTGTGCAAAACATTAGAATAGAGAGGACTGTGGTCTCATAGATAGACGAGTAATTAGGTATTGATTGCTTTCGCTAACACATTGTGTACAATTCTAAATAAATGCAAGATCATTTCTGAATCCTTTCTTTCAAACCCAGATATTTGTCTGTGCATTCATTTGAAAGATTACAAAATATGAAGCAGTTTTTACAGTTGATTCACTTGGGTTTCAATTGATTTGGCTTCTGTAAAAATCCTCCATTTGAAGAGTATGTCAAAAGAACCAGCAATATCTCAGCTTGTGTCCACTACCAGGACTTTTAGGACTTTTACTTTAGATTACAGAAAAACTGACTTGCAAAGAACGGGGGAAAACAGTTGCAACGGGGGAAAAAAGCTGCAACAAAATCTGGGGTTTATCCTGACTTTATCTTCTTATAGACCTAATCAATTTTCACCCCTCTATCCCTTTTTTCTACCTTTATAGACGTAGTTAATGGGGATAGTCAAAGGGGGTATTGCAATGTTAGAGCCTGCTATATGCTTTGAACACAGAAACTGCCTTCTAAATGCTTTCTATTAGTACAACTGCTCCCTTTAGCGTGAAGAGACAATATTCTATGTCTTGTGACCTGAGCAAGGTCACAGACAACATATCTGATGCATCGATTGGGAGAGCACAATGCTCCCCAACTCAAATTTGAGCTCAGTGAAGAAGGCTGCTCCAGCAATTGCCTTAGTGACATCCAATCACTATAGAGAGTGCCACAAAAGAGGATGGTCCTTACAACCATAATTTCAGCTTTATTTTTTAGAAAAGGAAAAAATTGTGTCATAACTGTCACCATGGCAAACCGATCCCCTGAAACTCCTACTCCATCTGCTTTCTTAAGTGAGGTACTGTCTCTTAAGGGTCAAAATGCAACTATCATTTCAGTGTTGAAGTATAAGACTGTAAAGAGTGGTAAAAACTGCATTTGTCACCCTCAAGCCCACCTACATAAAGAAGGCAGTAGAATCAAGGTTCACTGAGTGCCACAGCTAAGAGAGTTGCTATAATGTATTATAATATGTATTACACCACAATAAAAAAAAGATTTCATCAAGCTGAAAGTTACATGAACATATGGAAGGCAAGATTATAGAAAAAAGACAAGGTATATATTTTACTTTCATTTTCCTTTAGTCATTCTTTCTCAGCCCTCTACCTGTGATAACTCAGACCTTTTTTAGATATGTTCTCATTCTTTGCTAAGTTCTATTGTGGAGAAGAAATAGACATTGAAGGGTTTTGGCTATCTTACTACTTTTTGGATTTACTGCAGAGCATAAACAAGATTGGATTTTCCACTCTGAAACAAAACATTGCTTGGTGATTTATCAAGAAAAAAGTCAGTTTTAAAGCAGGTGGAGAACAGTTGTGATTTTGTTTGCAATGTGTGGTTACATATGATACCTTGAAATGAAAAGGACCTAGTTCTGCCTCCAATTAACTCAACAACAAAACTCTCATTGACTCAAAGGTCAGCAAGATCAGGCCCTAATTTACCAACACTTGTAATTCCCTGATTAAATTTTCAAAGGCCAGATGCTAAACTGATTTGCAAGCCTTTGATATCCTGCTGAAGTGAGTATACAGATTGGTAAACTGTTTCTTGGCTCTTCATTAGGATCACGAAAATTCTCTAGCTGATTGTATCAGTCTTTGCCTTATCATGCAACAGAGAATTCCAGTCTATGATTCCAAGCTTGAGATGTAGTGTTTTATCCTTTCACTTCCACCCTTTTTTCTTAAGGATGTAAGTTGTCTCTGAATATCAGAAAGTTCTAGTTAAAGCATTTCAAATACATATTCTTAGGTGTGAAACAGGTGAATTGCCACAAAGGAATGCAGAAAATACATCAAGTGCATGAAGTAGCCGTTAAAGGGAAACTGAAACCTCTAAACTTATTGATTATCTGCATTAAAAACTGTTCCTGTGCAGTCTGAGAAAACACAGACAAAATATTTACAACTATATACATTAATGACAGTATGATACTAATAATGGTATTTGTGCCTACCTATATCTATTTACTTATCTACTTTCACATATAATTTCCTGTCAGAAGAAATAATTCAGTACAAAATTTCAAGACGCTATTGCTAATGTTTAAGAGACCTGGGTCAAGAGCATCAGAATGGATTTTTTCTACAATCTGCTGCTAAGCAAGGAGGGTTCAAGCTAACAAAGCTTTTATGCATATAAATCCATTTTACTCATATATATAAACGTATATACTTTACTCATATATAGAAATATATATAGGTTTATCCCAGCTGTATCTGGACTAGAAATTTACTGCATGGCCCACAGATAGCAGAATAAGTGGATGCCATGATATCCCCCACTAGTCTAAACTAGAATGGAATCTGCAAGAGCAAATCTGGCCCACGTACAAAGGTTTTCTCAACACAGGAAGCACAGAAAAGAGGCTTATGGACAAAAAAAAAACAAAAAGAAAAAGAAAAAGAACAGGGTGCAAGCGTGGTTTTGTTGTACAGACACTAACAGAAAAAAGTGTTTGTTAAAAATACACAGGCATATTTGCACAAAGTAATATCTGTCTGAAGACTGAAATCTCTTATTAGCTGTTAATAAGATGACAGGAGTCCCTGTTTCAAGGGTCTTTGCAGTAGTATCTTCAGCCACAATGGGGGAAAATCTAGATAGAATCACTATCATGTTAATTTCTGATGCCCATCTTCCCTGTGGTCATCGCTGAGTATTCCAGAGCAAGCATGATTCATCGCCGTTGGGTACCTTAAACAAAATACCTCTTGACCTTCTGTGTACAAAACACTCTCATGACTATTTATGCATCCCCAGAAGAGTTTCTGCAGAGTATTTATGAGTGCCCCAAGTTTGCAACAGAAACTAGTCGGGCAAATCTCCGGGATGGTCAGATTCTACACCCAACTCACTGAAGCACACAAATGGTGCCTATTCATTGCTCTGGACACAGCAGGAACTATGTGGGACAATGCTTGGGCCAGACCAGAACTCTTTCTTAGAGAACTCCTATAACCACTAGTCAAATACTTCGTTGTGACAGTGGCTAGGAATTCAGTTTCAAATTCATCATGCGTGCATGGACACCTCAGAGAATTATTGACACTGACTGGGAATGCAGGCACACACCCAATAGCTAGCTACATCATAACTGTAACCACAGGACAAGCACTCAGCTCAAATATTGCATTGAGTTTTGGTCCACTCACTACAAGAAAGACATCAAAGTGCTGGAGCACAACCAAAGAAGGGCAACAAAGCTGGTGAAGAGTCTAAAGAACAAGACTATGAGGAGTGGCTGAGGGAACTGGGATTGTTTAGCCTGGAGAAAATGAAGTTCAGGAAATATCTTATGGCTTTCTACAGCTGCCTGAAAGGAGGTTGCAGTGAGGCGGGGATTGGTCTCGTCTTTCAAATCACACAGAATAGGATGAGAAGAAAAGTCTTCAAGTTGCGGCAACAGAGTTTTAGATTGCACATTAGGAAAAATTTCTTCATTGAAAGGATTGTCAAGCATTGGAACAGGCTGCCCAGGGAAGCGGTTGAGTCACCATCCATGGAGATATTTAAAAGACACATAGATGTGGTGCTTAAGAATATGGTTTAGTAGTAGACTTGGTAGTCCTAGGTTAACTGTTTGACTTAATGATCTTAAAGGTCTTTTCCAACCTAGACAAGTCTATGATTCCATGATTGTAAACAAAATTCCGTGGCCCTTGCCAAAATCTTTACATGAGAACTTGGAGTTATCTCCCTAATCTTATAATACACCTTGCTGCAGAATACAACTTAGTAGACACTCTGGGAAAGATATTAAAAAATTCTTGGTACAACTCTGCTTTGAGGCCACTTAAAATTTTAGTTAATCCCATGCTACATAGGATCTTGGAAGACTTCAGGGAGGGATTTTTTATTAAGTGTCTTACAGGTGTCTATCTTGTACATGTTACAGTGGCTTGCCTGTGGTTGATTAACAAGTGTACAGATACTGTAAGAAAATCTGATTCAATGTCAATAAGGTTTATTTTTTTTTAATCTTTTATTTAAAACAAATCATCTGTACTTGGGACATTTCTGCTCTAAGGATGCAGAAATTAATTGCTAATGTTTAGACTACATTTCTTCAAGTTGAAATTCAGATGACGATCAATCCTTCTGAATTTTCCCCAAATTTCCTTTTTGCATTTATGTCCCACTAAAAGAAACTGTCTTGCTGCTCTAGACCAGAGAGAAACTAGTAAATTATTCTGCCATTTTGAAATAATGGAAGGGTTGAATTCTAAGTCTTCCTCTGAAGCTGCTTTGGTTTTGTTGCTTTGCCCTGAGGTGCCCATAGGTCCCATGAGTGAGAATTCCTCTCCAGCATACATGGTTGCAGTCTGGCAGAGCAGTTAGATTTCAGTTTGTCTGGCAAGATGTCTGTTGTTATACAGTCTCTGTATTAGTTTCTTGTGCGATAAAACAGAAGTGACGTTTGGGGTAAACAGACACATGAATGAAGCCCAAAGTGACAGACACTCAGGAGTATAATCTGCTGGAGGTTTCCTGGATAGTAACCTGTTATTGAGTTTAGAAGCAAGAAAAATGCTCGTGAGGTTTTCCTCTGCCCTATGCTGCTGTTCCACTTGGTAAAATCTGTTGGAAAAAAAAATAATAGTTTTCCTTTATATGCATAGTAACTGTACACCATAAAACGAAAAGGGTTATAACAATTAAGAAATAATAGAACCATTTTGTGTCTTCCTGATTAAGCTGTTTTCTGTCAGAAAGGCTTATTCTATTAAATTAAAATATTTTGCTGCAACTTATCAATTTTATCATAATTGCCAACAAAGACTCATTTCAACTTTATTGCTCCAACATGTACGAGATATAGTTTCATTGTGTGTGTCATCATCATCAGTGATGAAGACAAAACAAAAAAAAATATGACTTAATCCAAACAAAATCCTCTTATAAGATAAACCAAGTATAGGCTTCACAAAAAAAAAAAAAGAGAATAAATATTTTTGTTAATGGTTTAAAACGAAAGTGCACCTTAATACCTCATACTACAGTGCTGTATGTAAATTTCACATTCTAGTCAGCTCAACAGCTGCACTGCTTTTAAAGGCCTATAGTTTGTCTAACTAGCATTGCTCTACCAAGAATCTAAGCTTTTATATTTGGAAAATGGAAAATAAATCAAACTGAGATAATACCTGACAGTGTTTTTTATCTCCTTGCAAGCTACAAGTGATAGCATTTCTTCTCATTCATAGACAGAAGATCTGGAGTAAACCAGCTTTAGTTCTCGGTATCACAATATATACAATTTAAATAACCCTCAATGACTTTACCTCAGTTAAAGGCAATCTAATAGACAAGCAGCTGTATAACGATGGATTAACTATTCAGTCCTTAATTTTTCCAAACTAGGGCTTTGCAGTCAATAGCAGCTGGATCTGCCCTAAATCAAACCAAAAACTTACAAAAATTTCAGAAGAGATTGCAGTTTCACATTTTTTAAAAGAAGTGAAAAATGTGATTTAAAGTCTGTAATTTGGGAGCTGAAAGTGGGAGATCGTTGGACTGATATAGGGGAACTTTCAACTAAGTTTTGGATTGGTTTGGTTTTTTTTTACCAGAGTATTTCAACATTACTCTTCAAGAGATTCATGAAACACTTTGGACTTTATAACATCCTTTTATTTTATGTGATTAAAAAAGAGTCTTTAATTTGTGGCATCTCAGAGGTATTGTATTTACCTAATTAAGGTCAATTATATAATTCTGTGTATAAGTCAGGGTGGAAAAGAAAGGAGCTGTGGGGTTTTTTTTTCTCTTTTCTATAATCTTCCTACTGCAGGAGCAATTTTTGATTCAATAATGACATTTGGTGGTATTCCCAGAGGAGTAATAATTTTGCCTGAAGACTAAACCAAGTGAGTGGTGATCTTCTTTGCTGTCAATGACCTATAGATGACATTTTGTACCTAATTAATTAGATGCCTTTCTTTTGAAAGAAATGGTGAATCATGCATAATTAGAAGAGGCATCAAAGTTAAGGCTGTTGGCTCATTAATCTAATGGAGCTAGCCTATGGCCCTTAAAGACCATTTGTATTGCTCGTGATGTTTGTTGTTTTAAGAGCAATTAACACTCTACATAAAACTAATTCTCTTGATAGTTTTCATTCTCCTTACACTCAAAGAAAAGGTTTAGGTTAGTTTATAATACAGTAAAAGCTATAACCTCTAACACTCACAATCATTCAGATATTAATGACTTACAATATAGGTAAAATTTATCTTGAATCCAACACTGATTTTTCTTTTCTTTAGGCTAAACAGAGAATGGAAAATACCTCACAGAACTGTAGAATACATAGTCAATAAAATTAAACAAATGATACACTGAAGGAAATGGCGAGTTCTGGGATGTATTTTTTGATGATTTTTTTGGAACTCAGAAGTGATGACATCAATATGGGGCATACAGTCTTTCTTTGTGAGAGCAAAAAGGGTATTTTGTATATTTATCTTTCTTCCAACTTGCCTATTATTAACTAATTTATATTTTAACAATATCTTTTAAATATATATAAAGATTTGAGACATACTGGATTTTTATATACAAGATTCATCAGCAGGCTTCCTGGAGCCAGATCATTCTCAGCACGAGGGTTCCAGAAGTTTAAATTTCACTTTCCACCCACAACTTGCCAGATTGCTCTATAATCCTTGATAATTATTTCTCTAGAGAGTCTGTCTACTTCAGCTTTGCTAGGATTTGTTCCTGTAGAATGCCTGGATATTTCTTACTATAACCATGTCTCACAGAAAATAATCCAAGTAAGCTAAATTGTACATTATCATACCGTGCAGCATGCTTAAAAAGATACTCGGCAACAGCTTTGGAAAATTAGACACCACTGCTGTTTTCATATTTTCATTTATACTAAACCATTAACCACATGCCTGGTCTGACCAGCATGCATATACGGATGTATATATGAATTTGTGTGTGGGCATCTTATATATGCTGTAGTTGAACATGTAGGTGCATATTTTCCAAAAACAGCCAGCCAAATATACATCTTAATTAAAATCTAAAGCTTCTGTTTTGTCTTTGCATTCATCTTTTTGTGGTGTTACTTCACCACAAATGTAAAGATTTTATATAAAATTTTTGCTGAATCAGTGAACATCATTTGGCAATTTTGTGGTTTATGGATTTTGAACTTAAATCTTAATGGCAAAACCTAAAATTCCCTCAGGCCAAAACTATATAACAACCATATAACTATATACTTTTATAGTTTTACAGTTACTTATTCTTACTGTTCGGCTCTGCACTTAATTATTGTACAAAATGACTACGTTGTAAGTGTCTAAATTCTGAGAAAGTCAACAGCACTGAGGAATCCATTTGTCAGTAGGGTTAAAGAGTTAAAAATGTCATTGAAAAAGTTTTGATCTGAGTCAAGCATGAATCTCCCAAGTAGTTTTAAGCCAGCTTGTATTATTCAAAACAACTCTCAAGTGCAGTGTTTTGGAGGCTTAGTGATTTTAATAACGTGAATAAAGCCAAACTAGCCTAATTAACTGTAGAACCAGGGAAGGGGTCCCAGGCACTCTTTTGTTTACTAGTATAGTCACAGATCTTTATTTTTTTGTGATCATACTTCATACTGGGTTATTCATGGGAGTCATAAGATGTAGAGATTTAATTGTTAATCTTTGCTTTTCACCAGGACGGGAGCTTATAAATCGATAACCCACTCTTGGCCTAATTGAGCTAACAGAGAATCTGAGATCAATCTGAGATCTTCTACATGATTTTGGCCATCCCATGATGGCTCATTTATGTTCATTTACTGGCTCTCAGTTCATCTCCTCTTGCCTTCTGAGACCTCCAGTACTCTTCTGTATCTCTGTTCATGGTCAGACAAAATCTCTCCTGCATTTTCCCTGGCCTAGTGTCCTTATTCTTTGGAAAAGCTCCATAGAATTTTTTTTTTACTTTTTTTTTTTTTTTTTTCACTTTTTGCCTGTGTCTTTCATACCCAATTTGCTGTCTTTGCTTTCCACTAACATTTTATCTTTCTTCCTTCATACAGTTTCTTTCTAATGTTTTTCATCTATTAAATCATGAACTTTCTCTCTAATGCTTGGTCAAAGTAAAGGTTTCCTGAGAACAATGAGGAAGCTATAAGAGAAGAAATAATCCATAACCATCTCTGTTTTCTTGTTTTGCAATATTTCATACCCCCATCCTCTCTTTCTTTTTTCTTGTTTTTTTTTTTTTTTAATTTATTTTTTCCCCATTATCCCCTCTTTTTATCCCTTTTTCCTGTTTTTTCCCCTTTTTCATTCCCCTTTTCCTTCCATTTCCCATTCTCTTTTTCCTTGTCTCGCCTTCTGTTCAGAAGCAAAAAAGATCTATTTTCTCTCTAAAAGTGGTTGTCAAGTCTGATTTGAATGCCTGGTAACATGAAACACTACTAGATATTTATAGGCTACTTCTTTTAATGCAACAGTAGCATAAATTGGTATGTAAATTGTATATGTAGTAAACTGCCAACAGTATCTGCTTCCTTCAGCCTGCAATAAATCTGTATGAACCGTCCTTTCGACAGAAAACTCTCTTCAGACTTTGGACTCCTTCAAAGCATCAGTCCCTCACAGATGTAAATAAATGATGACTCATTAATGGACTGGTGCAAACAAGTGTATTTTACAGAGGAAAAGAACTGAAAACTGCTCCTCACTCCTGATACGTACATATTGCAGTAATGGTATTGAACTAGGCCAAGGTATTTTTGGAGTAAACAGAGTTTTATGTCATAGTTCATTCTGACTGTGTTCTTACTGTAAAATTCTGAAATGTACATTTGCCAGTGTCTGGAGTGACATCTCCTGGAGAAAGTAAACATGGTCACCCACAGTAACTTGCTAGTGAACTGTGACAAGGTATTTGCAGATTCCATGTCTGTAATTTTGTTTTTGGCAATGGGAGATTTATGCAGCAATTTTATTTCCTTTCCAAGTAAAGATGGATCAAGATACCGAGGCTTTTTCCTCTCACAATAGTGTTAGCTGAGCTGACTCAAAGCCCTTGTCGGGTTACATAGTAACAGCCATAAAACAATGCATCCATTTGTCTTTATTATTACATCTTTGGTCTAGGTGTCTCGTGAGAGCTGTGTAACCTTATCCTTCTTTCATCGACATTGGGGTAAATCAAAAGAGACTTTACAGAAACCCACAGGCCAGAGCCTGATAAAACACATTTGAAGAAAAATCAGGCCAATGCACTGTGAATAAGGAACAGATGAAATTAATGCAACCTGGAAAGAAGAGATGACGTCTCCCTATGCTGTGATCTCCTGCCTTCTTTGGATATGCCTTTCTGCATTATGCAGTGCACAGTAAAGCTAATCCAGCATAGTTTACAGCTAGGAACTAGATGAAATAAACATGCTGCCAGGAATAATGTATCTTCCGGAAACCACATTAGCTAAATAAGAACTAGCTTTGATATTTCACTGCTGTGCACCAAGGATGTATCATATCAGAACTGTGGTAACAGAAAGTGCAGCTATTCAATTTCTTGTGTTCACAGAAGGCAAAAGTTGGGTGAAACAGAATGCATCATATATCTCTCAGCTTATTCCTTAGTCACTTATATTTCAATTTTATTTTATTGACCACAAACCTGAAGATGAACTCCCTCAAGAAAAATATGTTTTATTGTTTTGTTGAACTGTTTCTGTTATTTTCATAGAGCTGTTGCATACTTCTACAGGAGGAAAAAAAACATGCAAATCTGAGATACAAAGAAAATAGATACAATAATATCAGCATTTAGGTGGAAGTGAAGAAGGAATTTTTTTTTTAATATGTAATAATCCTTAAATTATCAAGAGAATTATGTAATAAATTCTTCTTTCTCCCCTCCCCCTCCCAAATATGAGACCACAATGATTATGCATGGACACTGACTTAGCATAGAGGATAACTTTGGTTCCAGTCCTTGCTTTGACTTCCTGCTTCACCTCATTCAGAGTAATGGCTCTCATACAATACACTGACTGAAGAGAAGTTAGAAATTAAATCATTGTTCATTACTAGGCTCCAAAACACATACAGACAGAAAGTTCAAGTGAATCACATATTTTTAGCTACCTCCATATAATTGAAAATATTCCTAACAGCTCTAATAATTTTACTGAATAAATTCTAAGCCAAATAATTGTTCCTTCTGTAATTATCCAGACAGTATTATGGATACTGAAACACAAAGACATTATAGAATTTTACATGCAGTGGAAAAATGGCTATTCTTTTTCAGCCAAAGCAAGTAAATAAGGCAAATTTATTTTCATGTTGTCTCTGCTCCATTTAGGTCACTGTGCAGCAAGAGAATCAAGTCTGAGCATTGGTTTTGCATATAGAAATGGATTCTCTTTCATCTGAACATTGCTCATTTCTTGTACAATTTTTCAGATTGTTGCACAGTAGACTAGTCAGATTTACTATTTAAAGTGACTCCGTTAGCAAAATTCAGAATTTTAAAATAAGTCTGAGTCACCACTGCCTTCTGTCACTTTTTACTGTTGTAATGCCAGCCTAAGAGCACAATGAAGACACTTTTAATGGTTTCAGAAGCAGAGAACAGCAGCTGCCTCTGAGAAATCTTTACAGGACAAGAAGTGTAGCATCAAAGTATACTACAGTATAGCCCATTGCAGCACGTATTTCCATATGAAGTCATATCATAAGAAAATATCAGACAAAGCTAATTCACATAGGGAGGAAAAATGAATTCATAGTAATTTGCAGCATTTAAAGTTGCAATTTGCAGTTTTAACAGTTAAACAAAGTGTATAACTTTAGTCTCCTAATTCAGGTGCCTGGAATATCTGCATCTCTCCATTTTCTGCACTGAGAACATACAGAAAACTACGGCCCCCAGTTTTAGGTTGTCTGCATCAATCCTAAGTGGTTCACCTCTGGGTACAACAGAAAAATAGTAAATTGTGTGAGTATATATGTCCCTCCTCTCTTTCCTCCTGTCTCCAGTCAGGTAGTCTTTCCTTTTACTTTGAAAAAGTAATTTGAAGGTTCCTCAAGCTGCTTCAAGATTTTGCTTAATTAACAGTGGTTTTAAACCATAGTGTATTGGCTGATTTTTTATTTTTTTTTTAATTATTAATCTTGACCCCCAAGTTTTCTTGCTTTAACTTTTACTTTCCTCTTCCCGCATTCCAGTAGGGATTTGGGGGAAAACATGAGACAGTAACTATGTGTAACTGTGTGAGGCTTAGCTACCTACTGGGGTTAACTCACAACAGCCAGCAAGTTTGAAGAATTACATTGGTTTACAAACCAGAGATTTATAAAAAACATGATTTTGTGTACATTTTTTATTCTAATTCCAGAAGTGATAAAGAGGTAGTTTGGTTTTTTTTGTGAAGATTTGGGGTTGGGTTTTTTTTTGGTTGTGTTTTGTTTTCCACTGCTTTAGAAACTAGAATCAGACTCATAGCAGGAACAATAATAGCTTTTCAGTTCATGAAAACAGGGCATCAGATAGTCATGTGAATCTTTACAAAAAATACCATGTATCAAGAGATACCGAGCAAGACTACAAGATATGACAATGCTGCAGCCCCAAGCCCTGTCAGTATTATCAGAGAAAATACAAATTCCCTTCTTATCTGAACAAAGAGCTGGTCAGGGGGTTGGCAAAGAATGCACTTCTAAATCATAATGTCAAATGCACCTTCCCACTGTGTTACAGAGTCCTCTTGAGAGTCTTGTGCCACAGCACTTGTTACTGAAGCGCAGTGCATGAGGATTCTCTTGCCTAACTACTGCAAAGTATCCATGCCATTTACTGTCTTCAAAAGGCATTGCAGGCACTCAGCAAATGATCATCCCTTCCATGTTGGGTCTACTCTTTATGACTAGCACTCAGACAAGATGATGGATGTTGCAAGGACTGAAGTAGAAGGCTGAGAAGCAGGTGTTACACACACACTTTCAGACTTTCATCCTCCGTGCCTCCTCAGTACAGCATATCTTATAAGCCTTTACGTGTGCTCTAAATGTTTCTCCACATACTCTGGGCTTTTCAACTCTGCCTACTCCAAATGCCACAATCTTGTGTGTTAAGGTTCAGATCCTAGCTAAGGATATGTATTTAAATCTCAAAATGCCCCAAAGCCTATAAACAGACTAAACACTGAGGTCCTTTGAGTACAAATGAAGATAATGTCTCTTACTTCCTAGCTGATTGACAAGCCTGTACTCAAAATGTTCCAATGCCTGTAAACAGATTAAACACTGAGGTTCTTTAAGCACAAATGAAGATATTGTTTCTTACTTCCTAGTTGACAGACAAGCCTGTACCTAAAAAAACCTGGGTTGAATATGGACATGAATACGGTGTGAAAAGATAATTATAATAAGCAGTGGAATTGGTGGGAAAATCTGAAGTTCACCTGTTCCTGAAGCCAAGTCTTGACTCAGCAGCTTTCTTCATCTGCTCTTGCCTGTGTTGTCCTCACTTCTGCAGTCTGTGAAAGTCTGTGTAGACTGGCTCTTCATAGCAGAGGGATAAGGATAATTCCAGTTAGCAGCAATTTGTATATATCACTGTGACTCCCAGAGAAACAGCAATGTCTCCCGCTACTTATAGAATACTTTAAAAATGTGCAGTGTTACCAGGAACATTGATTATCTAAACTTAGCCAACGCTCAACACTGGACTATGGGATAAAGGCAAGAGTGAATGGTGTAATAACGACATCCTTTGGACCTCACACAGATTAAGGCAGTGATCCTACAAGTTCTTATAAGAACGCTAAATGACTGAGCAAGTGTGGGTCCACATACATTTTGCAGATGTTTTGATACAAGTGAAAAAAAGGAATTTTATTACCTCTCTTCTTTAATCTTGTAGTTCAATATTTGCTTCAATATTTTGGAAACAGTAGGTACTTTTGATTCTAACAGTAGGAGAGAGGTGTATGCCCTGTGTTTCTAATATTTCTACAGACTTTGTGAGAGAATGAAGGAGCTTAATTCAGTTACTTAAGTAACCTTTTGAGATTAAGTATCTCACCCAACCTTAAGGTACTAGCCAAGGGAAGTGAGAGGGTCTCATGGGTTTGGTGCAGCATTTACCTCTCTTTGGTGAAGGTCTTAGATGTGACATGTCTCAGAGAACTTGAAATATCACAAAGTCTTTAAAGTAATGTTTAACCACCTGACCTGCTCCCAAACCACCTATGAGTGCTCAGCATCACTAGAGCAGAAATAAAGGAATATAGGATTTAAAAACAAAATGAAAACAAGTCAGAAAATATTTTTGAACTCAGATTTTCTTTTCATAATTACAAATCACTGTCTAATGATATAAAAAAATCCTTTCAGATCTGGAAAAATCAGTAGCTGTAGATAGAGCTGGTAATTTATATCTAGCAAATAGGTTTTACAACTATGTAATACTAAGAGCTTTGTTATTTTCTTTGCTTTTTTTTAATATATTCTTTTTGCACACAGGATAAGTATTAAACAATACAATATTATAATGCCTGTACATAGTGCTAGAACCTTAAATTCTCAAGATAATGGTTACTAAATCTCTCTTTTTTTCTCTTATATTTTTATGTAGGTTTCATTGTTGCAGAAATCTCTGTACTATCGTCATCCAGTTACTTCACAACATGTTTATGAGGTAACAAAAGAAACATCGTGATTATGGAGAAATCAGGATACGGAGAGAAAAATACCATCTAGGTTGGTTAATCCTACTAAGAAAATAGGAAAATCCTGAGGATAATTAAGTTCAGGTTTCCTTCGTGATGTATATGAAGACTGGATTCTTGAGGAAAGAATTTTCAAAAATCAACTAAGTATACAACCACTGAGTCTCAAAATGAAATGAAAAATAAAAGTGAAAACTTCTGCTCAGGAACTTGAGTTGCAAAATACACTTGCAACAAAGACATGTTTTACCATTTTCTTCAGATTTACTGGGGAGAAAGAATTCACAGTGTAAACTTCACATTACAAGATTCAGGACACCCATGAAATTAAATTACAGGGAATCTTCAGTTGATTCATTACAGTGATTTCCTATGGTCTTTTCAGTTTTGAAAAACAGAACAAGAACAATATAGAACTTTGGAAAACCTAATCAAAGAAGTATCTCAAGATTTTCAAGAAAGAAAAATGGATCTATTTTAAGACAATAATCTCTCTGAAGTACGAATTTAGAATCACAGGATAAAATCACCACAGGCAGATAAAGCACTAGAATTGTAACATTTTTACAGCAGTTATCCGAAACACTATGATTTATTTAAGTCTTCTTTTTCTTTCTTTCACATGCTCTGGCAAATATTTAATTGGGCAATTCATTGGAATCTCATATGAGGATATGGTCCTATGCTTCCAAGTAATTGCACAAGCTTATATTTGATACTGAAATGTTTATCACATTTTCATTCTTGTGTATGTCAAAGATTGTTTCAAAAGCAATTTTTGCAATGAATTATATATTCTTAAGAGCCAACCTTTGACTAAGAAATATGACATCTATTGATTTGGGGGATTTTGAAAGTTTGTGGTTTATTCATAGGATAATATTTTATTTGGAGACATTGCAATTTGTCTACTGAGTCATCAATTCATCCCTATCTTCACTGAAATTAAATTATTTTTGTTTTCTTTATTGAATAATTTTAAGGTCTCCAGCTTTGTTGATAGGTAGTACAAAAGATATTTATTTGAGAAAGTATGGAATTATCAACTGGGATATAAACAAGACAGTTCTTTAATAACATCTCTACATTGGCTCATTGTAGCCCATCAAGACAAAGATATGAATATAAAGGGAGTCTTTCCAGCTTATATTTATTAGACCTTGCTAAACATAAAGAGAATAACAACAAATTTGTACAATTAACTGCATTGCTGAAAATAAAATAGATAAAGCTAACAGAGAAGCACAATTCTTCTCTTAGTAAATGTATATTGCTGTCAAGCTTGAACATGAAAGCGTTTGTAAAACTATACATTCCACTTGTATGGAGTATGGAAAAACTAACTCCATTTTGGTGGTTTAGATCTTATTGAAAAATAAAAAACCAAACAAACAGCAGCAACAACAACAAAACAACCTCCCCTCCAAACCCATGAAGCCTCACCCCAATTTGAATGTTTTCCATATTTAGGCTTGAATAAACATATAAAATTACAAGGAGACATCTAAATTTTAGTTTCTTAAACTGGATTTGTATACTTTGCTTGAGAAATCTCTCTGTTGTCCCTCATCTCCAGAATTCTTTTGTCCAAGATGTGCACACAGTTCTAGCTAAATTCCTAAATATTTTCAGAGCTCCAAACTCTGTTTTCTGGTGTGGATAACTTATAATTATCTAATATCTTTCAACAATTCCAGTGAAAACCACTGCAATGTGGTTTGGAAATGGTAGACAATCTGTAGTTATCTCATCCAGTTCAGCAAAGAGGAACCCTCAGTCTGGTTCATGGATATGGCCTTAAGAGAACTAGGTAGGATTTTTTCTTTCCCTATGCTGGGGAAAGCTATCCCAGAAAACTGGTTACTTTCTGAACTTTTTGAGTATGATGACAGTGTTGACAATTAGAGAACATAGTAAATAGGAAGGAATAGAAGAAAAAAGGCATCAGTGGACTTTTTGGTCCTAAACAAAGAGGCTGCACTGATCACTTCTCAAAGATAGCACTGTTGATGTTTTTGTCATGTTTGTCCCAGGGCACAATCCCAGAGTTAAGAGTATCCCCAAGCACAGACAACACCTTCACCAATGGGGCAGAACCCCATCGGTGAGGGTGTTGAGCAGGGTCTGAGGACAGGATCTGAGCACAGGGTAGTGTGAAGGTACCTGAGAAGGTACCTGAGAAGGTATTGCTGGGGTCTGGTCCATCACCAGCCCCCCAGAACAGCATGTGATGCACCAGGGCCAGGGGAGCAAGGAACAAGAGTAGGTGGAAACAAAGGCAAGGATGGAAGTAAGTTTTCCTACCACATAGCTCAGGCAGAACCTGGGCCTGGCGCAGGGCTGTCATGAGCCCCTGGGACCATGGGATGAGAGTATACTTTGGGTGAAGCTTGTCAGAAACATTAGAGCCTATTGGTGTCCTCGTGAGCCTTGATGTCCCTGTGAAAAACAGAAGGAATTTTTTATCTGGAAACAAGGACCTTGCAACTGAATCGCAAGAGAGAGGTGGGCATTTTATGTTTCTCTAGTACTTACTAGAGATTGATGTGCTTCATTTTTACAACAGCATTAGTTCCTTAGACCTAAGCTTGTTGGATCAATTGTTTTCTGGATGGCTGGAATACAAGGACTGTAAGTCACAGCTTTTATTTATGGTCTTCTGTATGGATTTGTCTCATATCTAACTGACATAGACTCTGCTTAGCTTGCATGTTTCTGAAAATCCATTCCTTAGGCACTTGGCTCTTCTTTATGTCATACTGGGAGCCAAAACATTTATTGGCTGCTGAATTTTCCAGGAAGTAAGCTGGCAACAGATGAGATGTTGCTTCTCTGGTTTGGTGGAACTATGCCTAAGCACCTTTAAATAAACCTGGCTTTCTATGTGCTGCTCCTTGTCCATAAAACAGAGAAAAAAGAAAGAATTCCTAGGTTCAGAAGATAAAAGTATGTATAAGATTGCAAGGTCCTCAGATATTGTGGTACACAGGCCACAAATAGGCGTTTGATAACAAGGAAGTATAAAAGATTAAAGATCAGAAACAGTTTTTTAATTGTCAGCCAAACTGAATACTGAACATACAGGTACTTTGAACCGTTCCCAGTTACTCATTCAATCAATCAAGTGAAAAACGGTTGAGCAAACCTGAATGCTGAATTAATGTGAGGAAATAATAATTTGCTTATAGACATGGTACAAATAGAAAATATTAATTAAGGCATTAATTTAGAATTATTTGCTCAGCTTTTATTGCTCAGAATTCTGTATTTTTTCATATGCAACTCAGATACTTAAACAGAGGTCAGGGAAACGTATATTTTAAATCATTATTTTTCTTAAAGCAGGTGCAAATTAAGAAAAGAAATCATTACATAATGTATAAAGTAGGTAGCTTAGTTACTTACTGTATTAAAGAAGAACAAGAACCAGTAAAGAACAAATATGAAAACAAAAAACCTAAACAAATTTACTAGAAAAAAAATGTAGACATTTACGCAGTTAATTTATATTTTTTGTGTATGAAAGGTTCTGGTTTACATGTGTTAGAATATTTTCTAAGCATAAGTTTCAAAAAAAACATATTTTGAAATCCAGTAAGTTCCAAAAATTTCCCTGTGACTATGACAGAGCACACTTATGCATAAGGACACCACTGGAACACAGCAAGGGAGAAAGAAGTATGCGACCGACTCACCAGGGCTGTGAAACCATGACAGAGGAACAAATGACCCCGTAAGTCTCCTGCTTATCAGAAAGCCTTAGAGGACAAGGCAGACTTATGCTGAGTTTCCTACTTAACTGACAGGAAGCCCTAGCAAACAGTGGCACAACAAGGACAGGAAAACATGAACAAAGCATTATCATGGGAACTGGAATTCAAGAACATACAAAAGGCCTTGAAGATGGAGAGGTCAGCATAGTGATGGTGTGATGCACTAGGAAAAATTCTTTTGCCCTGGCTGATTCAGCTATCTCTAGGGATAGTGATGTCCTCTACCTAAAAAGACTTCCTTTGACTTCCTCAGTTTCCCCAGCCAGGGACTGCAAGGAGTGTCAGAAAAGATCATTCTGTGCAAGTTTATGTGAACGTCTTCTACAAGGTGCTCATGGGTGTGTAGAGAGAATTAGTCATCAAAATAAAACAAAAGGAAAGGAAAGTATATGCTCAAAGGTAATGTGTGAAAATGTTCCAAACTCTAGTCCTGCTGAAGGAACAAGTACAGACACATACAGAACACTAGAAGTTAGCTAACCTCTCCAAGGCTGCCAGCACACACTAGCATCAACAGTGAAGGGTATGCCTTGGAGCATCTCCGAGGCGTCAGTGGCTTCTCTATGCAGAGAAAGATTATAAGATTATATTTACTAACCAAAAGACTCCTTGAGGGACTTCCCAAACACCTGCCAAGAAGCCACTTGTGCCTTGGTATGACTCTCTGTCCCTAAGTAAACAGCTGAGGTTTGTGTCCCAGCTGTGTCCAAAGAGGCTGTGGAAGGCTCTGGGCAATCTGATCTCTCTCAGAAACAAGCTTTGAGCAGGGGATAGACTAACTGAGATCAAGTAGCTGGTTCCAACCAAAATTCTTCAGCAATGTTATTAATATTCTAAATTAAGCTTTTAGTGACAGATTATAAATTTCTCATCTTATAGTACAAAGTTCTTTGTTTTTAGAATTTATGTGCTGCTTACAAATGTCTGAGTGCTAAGGCACCAGTGATCTCTCGTGTGCATGTATAGCCATTCTTAAAATAAAGACTCATTATTTTGGCTTTTTGAAGGTGAAACATGGATGAAGAAGAAAAACCTGTTACTCCCAGTTTGAAAGAACACAGACTGCTTTACACACATACATCCTTTAACTCGTATTCCAATATTCATGTGCAGCCTACACAGCCCGGTTCCTTTATCTCTAAAGCCAGGATGCACACAGTGGACACTATGAAGAGCTTTATATTGGGTTTTTGCACAAAGGATATATTTAATTTTCACAGCAAAGTCTGCATGAAAGCTGCAAAATAATGGTGACTTTATTCCCTGGTTAGAAAGAATTATACCAATCCATTCACTGGTGAAGTCAGCTGGAGACCTTTGGTAGCTATTGAAATGCCAGTGAAGACACTGTAATAAAAGACGTACTTCTGGTTTTATGCTGCTTGATGTTTTTTCACCTAAGAATGCTAGTGAAAGTAGAAGATACTGTAGGCCAACAGAATGCTTTGTAACTAAATAAGAATAACAAATGAAGTGAACAGGGAAAGGCTTAGGTAAGTTAAGAAAAGCAGTATATTAGAAGAATATTCATGCTAATCAATAAGGTAATTTAATTAAACCATAAACTTTCTAATAATAGACAAAAGGAATTAGAAAGTAGCTCAAAAAGTAGAAGTTTAATCAGTGAATAAAAAAAACCTGATACAGAACTAGCAGAAAAAGCACATAAAAGTGCCCAGTTAGGGTTTGAAAAAATATGGTAAAGTTCCATGTCAACTACATTGGTCTTAATCATATTTTTTTAATTTCTGAGGAAATCACATTTCATGTGACTTTTCATTTCTCAATTGCATCAAAAAAATTGAATTATCAAATGGAAAGGGTTATATCGACTTAGTATCAGTGTTTATATTAAAGACTTCAATTCCTTTCTCAGTGTTAGTTATTTTCCGATTATAACCAATTTATATACCAGGGATACATTACTTACTCTTAAAATAAATTTTATGATCAAATATTTGGTAAAATTCTGAGACTGAGGACCTTAAATAATATTCAAAGTTTATTCCATACCAGTAACCAAGAAAAAGAAAACAAAAGTGAATCAACTTCTTTAAAGAAAAATTCCCACTTTTGTCTGTTTTATTCACAATACATAATTTGATCAGTTATGTTTCCTTCTAGATGCTCAGACTAGGATGTAGGATAAATCTAGTTTGCAACAACGTTACTGTTTATTATAATGTCCTAGGTATAATTCAGAAAAAAACCCATATTTTTACTGGTGTGTAATATTTTAGAAAACAACAAATCATCTTTTTACAGTGATACTTTATAAGGCATGGAATTTTATTCTTTGGAGCTTACAAGTCTGAGAAAAGCTTATCAAAAATAATGATATACTGTTATCTGGGTATCAAGTTCTACATGCATTTGATTTGCACTGGGTGCTATCTCCATTTTACTGTGAGACATATACATGTTTGAATAGTATTCAAAGGAAACTAATATGATTAGAGAATATCAGAATTGCTTATCTCTGAACTGAAGACCAACAGCCCTGAAATGTTGCAAATCAGTGGATAATAACAGCACAGAATTACATTCTATTCTCCCACATCATCCCTTGCATTCTATACTTCTAGAGGAGCTGAAAAGGCAGACAAGAGAGACTGAAGGAGGGGGAACATTGTGAAGGTTGACCAGGGTAAAATTCCTCTGGAAAGTGTAAGTGTCTGAAAACACATGGATTCAAGGAACACAAGAAAGTCTGCTGTTTTAAACCATTTAAAAAACAATTCAAATCTTTGTTTCTTTGATTGGTTGGGGATTTTTTGTTTGTTGTTTATTTTGTTTTGTTTCTATGTTTGGGTTTTTGTTGTTGGTGTTTTGTTTTTTTTTTTTAATTAAAACAAGTTTTAATCAGAGAGCACACATTTTCAATAACAGTTACGATGAAATAATCTGACATTGTCCCTAAACAAGTATCCTTCATTCTCTGTTTCTTACCCCTAGCTTGTGTCATCTTCTAACTGCCAACACAGAGGTTCACGTAGCTGCATGATGAACTGATCCAGTTAAAAATATTTTGTCCAGCTTCCTGAAGAGTTCCCCGGGGATCACTTCTCTCAGCAGCAGCTTAAATTCAGGAAATGAAAGGCGTGTATCCATAATCATTGCAACAAATCTAAATTGAAACTGCTGTGATCTCAGTTGCCTTTTTCCATCCCCAGCTGTGCGCTCTCCTGCATTGCACTGGCACTATGTCTTCTGTAATTGTATTGAAACATTATGATGATCTGAATGGATCAAGATTCACCTGGTAAAAGAAGAAATTAAAAAAAAAAAAAAAAGAAAAGAAAGAGATTTTATTCTTTAGCTGGATCAACTTCTTGAAGTTGTTTACAATATGGCTACTCAAGCCTTCAGATAGTACAAGTTAGGGAGAAGCGGCAATAAGCAATAAGTAGTGGAAAAAATTAGGACTATGACAAGCTGTAGAAAAGATTACATTGCTGAGACAGCACGCAGACATATTATTTTCAGTTCTCTGGATAAAAGAAAGGTAGTTTAGATAAAAAACACTACAGTATAAATATGTCAGAATTTTTCTTTCTCTTCTATAACATCTCTGCCTAAAAATGGAAAATGTTGGTGAGATACTTGGCATCAGCTGATACACAGATATCAATAGATATATCAGCCAGTCTGAAAGGGTGACATAAGGCTCTGTGTTGAATCAGAGCACCGTGATGCTGCTTACACGAGCAGCAAAATTCACCACCACTGAGGAGTTAGATTATCAATTCAGGTTCAACGTTGTTATTTCTTAACTGGGGCCCTTCTACAAACATCTTAAGTCTTTGTTTCACTGAACTATAAAACCAAGAAGTATTTGAACTCTCTTCCCTTGCAAGGTAAAAAATCTGGCAAAACAACACACTGGCCATTTATATTTTCTTACAGCAATGCCAGTTTTTCCCAGCTTCAGGCACAAGGAGAGAAAAATCCCGACTCACTCTTAGTTTTGGATCACCTCTGTACCATAATGAACTTTCCAGACTGCTTACAGCAGCTTTGGGGCTAGTTTGCACTGGCTGTGGGAGCACCATCACTAAAACCTGGCCCTCCATCTTCTAATAAAACTAAATCTCCATGATCATTTTTCTGTTGCAGTGGCTGCATCGAGTTACAGAGCAAAAAAGAAAATGTACCATTGAAAAAGGACAGACACAGATACATTGCCTGTATTCAGTGCATTTCTACTACCCATTATCTGCTTAATTATCAGTTACTTTCTGCTCACTCCAGTGACTGTATCAGCTACCTAGAGTGGTAGGAGAAGTGAGCATCCCAAAATGACGTTAAGCGGGCAAACTAAACTGCAATACTGCATTAAATATTTCCTATTTAGACAAGAATATGGCTGCGTTTGATCTCACTAAAGTCCCCAAACTCTCACTTCACAGAGGCTTACCCAGGCTTTAAATCAAGGAAACTGAGGACATGTTACTTCCTAACAATCTGTTCCTTCAAGTTAAAAACAGCTGAACATGATCTTGCTAGCTCCCAGTGTGGTGCTGTGGCTGAAAGGGCTAATGTGATTCTTGGCTGCATAATCAAGGGAATACTCAGCTGGAGTAGGGAGGTTATATTACCGACATAACAGCATAAATGTTTATGTTTACTCTGGGGCTTGAGGTACAAACTGTAGTATACACGTCCCCTAGAGAGGCAGATATTCTCCATGACTGCAATGCTTAAAAGAGCGGTAAGAAAAGAAGACTGTTTACCACACTAGGAAGAAAACAACTCACATGGATTGAGGTGCCAAACAATACATGCTAAGATCTGAAAATACTGACTTCTGCAATGTTTTTTTTTTTTAGCCTCATGTCACACGTACAAACTTTTCCTGCAGCAGTTTGAATAATGGATGAGGAACAAAGAATATGTGTGTAGTAAGAAACACATATTTCTGTACTGGATCTGGACTTAGTGCTCTCTTTAGTCTGCTTAAAAAAGGTTTTGCACACAACAGCTTAGACATGCTTAGCAAATATCTAATTACAGAGAAAGGAGAAGAAGACAGAACGCTGATGTATTTATGTACAGATGTGTGTAAAGAAATACTAAAAACTTAGTGCCAACATGTCTATTTTAAGGTTCTCTTCATATCCACTTCACTTTACCCCATTGGGAAGGAGCCCTACCTTTTTCTGATCATGGTAACAATGCCAAACTTTTACATCAGCTTTTCATCATCAGACTGTATTTACAGGTGAAAAAAAAAAAACAACCACCAACACAAACAACCAAGTCATGGTGAAGAAATCACTCGCTGCAGGGCAAGGAATGATGACGGAAATACCCAGAAATCCCAATCTTAGTTTCCCAGGCTACTACCTACCCAACAGACCATGCTGTATCTGTGAGATCACAAGCGCATTTTGTCTTTGAAGCATGTTATCCATTACCTTTGAAGGGGCTTCTTTTAATAAAATACAAATCAAATACATCTAAAATAAATCAAACACAGCAAGGCTTTGAACCAGATCCCAAGAGATCCTGATAACATACTCTGCATTTTAAAATGTGCTGATAACATACTCTACATTTACACATGCCGCTGATCTCAATGGCAGTTAAGAATGCTCAGGATAGCACTTAGGATTTGAATCTGAAGAACAAAACTCAAATAAAATTACACATAGGGCACTGAGGTGAAAGGTGGAAATACACTGTGAGCTTATTCTGCCCCTTGTATTGAAAACAGTGGTTGGCCACAGGCACAGTCTGAGTGCCTCATGTTTCAACTGTAAAGAGAGAAAATTTGGGCCCTCAGGCTTCCTATTCTTATAAGTCAAAGATGCTAATGATGTCTCTGCCTACAAATGTGGCAAAGAGTGCCACTGCTGAGACTCTTTCTTTGAAGCAAAGTACAGTTCTAAAACTTTCATTTTGTCATTGAAAATCCCTGCTTAAACTCTGACATCTTTTCTGACCTCACATAAAGTGTTATAATATAATCTTAGTGGGAGCACCGTAAGTCCAAAACCCACTAAACTCAATGAGAGAGTTAAAACAATTATGACTTCTATAATTAAAAAGAACTTTAGCACAATACCTTAAAACCCAAATATGCCATTTACCCCTCTACCCCCCGTTATCAACCAATCACTGCATAATTAGTCTATTTAGTAATATTTAAAATTAACATCTGAACACTCTTCAGTAAATACTGGAAGATCCCAAGGTGCTTTGCTGAAATTTTAAATACCTTTAGCTTGAATGACAAGAAGCAGAGATGACTGTGAAATTGAAGGCTTTGTTTACAGCTACCGCACTGAACACCTTTTAGAAAAAGAACATTTCTGAAGAAGGATTGTAAATTAGGTGATAGCAAAGTTCTGAATGTGTAGTTCAATGTCAAGATGTTACATCAGCCAAAGTAATTTGAACAGGTATTCATCTTTTTCTTTCAAACATGTACCATTTATATCTGGGAAACAAGGTTATTGGCTTAATGAAATTCTCATTGCAATAAAAAATATGGTATTGAATCATCTGACGATTTCGGTGTTCACCTTATATTAGAAAAGGTTTTAAAAGATGAATAATAAAATTTGCGCTGAAAGATGACAGTAAAAGATGTGAAACCACCAATTTTATACCCCACATTTGGGCAATTTAAAAACGAAAATAATAGCCTCATTAACTGTCAGTCTTCAGAGGCATGAAATTCTTGTTAAAGATCTGTATCCCCTGTATGAGTTACCAAGAATACAAACCATCAGGAATTACAATTATGCTTAATTTAAAATCTTTGTGTCAAAAGAAGAAATGAAATATTGGATATGACAGAGGTGAATGAAGCTGTCGTTCTTTTAATTTTATTTAACTTGCCGTAACCATCTTTCTCACCCTGTGTTGCTATGCCTCTATTTTTCTTATCCAACAGCACCACCAAGTGCCACTGAAGATTCCAGGTTTAGTTGTTGTTTTTTCTTTCCCCACTCACTAAAATATTTTTTTCCTTCTTTTTTTTTTTTTTTTTTTTTTTTTTCTATAATTAAAACNAATTAAGACACAAGTAAAATGCTGGAAATGTTAATTATTATTAACAATGCAAATAAACTTAACAACAGTGCATCTGTGATTCCTAGAGCTTCTGCCAACAGTCTTTGAAAGAGTTTCTTGATATTAAGTTACGAAGATGTCTTTTATATACGAATATACAAGAAATAGCCATCTACATTAAAATCAGTATATTTATAAATTTATAATTACATGTTTAAACTGGTAGTTAGTGTCATGTCCATAAGGTCATGTATCCCAGTTGTCTGCTCTATGGCTAGTCTATACTTGAGACTTTCTGGGAGCATCACTAAAGGCAGATTAAACCTTTTAATGCGCTTGGTCTCGTAGGCTTCAAGCAGATCCAGAGGACTCTTTCTAGTTGCCTTCATGCTGAAGGCAATGCTTACTGGCTCATAGCATGTGAGTTGCTTCACAGGTGATCCACAGCGGACGTTTCAGACACTGAGAAGGGCACTGGGTCTTTTGAGTTGCTACTAGTTGTGCAGTTTAACCTGTTTCCAGCACCAAAGTGCAATCTTCCACTGCTATAACCCACATAAATTTTAGTGTAAAGGAAATGTTCGGTCTCTAACTGTTGCTTCAAAAGAATGTTTGTAATTGTTTTGGTGATGGCTTTTAAGATTAAGGATGAAGCATATGTGCCCTATGGAAGGTAAGATCTCTGTAGCATTTCAGCTGCTAGTGGCATCTCAGCTGAGTGCAGCATTTTGGACTGCCACTTTGAGGTGTTTCATTCTATCTGTCCCCTGTGCAGGGAGCCTAAACTCTGAGTTTTCAGTCTGTTAGCCAAGAGCCCAAACCTTTTACTGGATTTAGCATGCTCTCTCTCCAGCCTAATGAATATTTACCTAGACTATGCACAGTGGAACAGATTGAGCAGGACGCACTGAAATTGCCCCATTGCAGAAAGTGACCTAATTTAGCACATTCACATGGGAAGTGCAGGTTAGAATCCCCAGAGGCAAAGATAGGAATTGAGTCTTAGCTTCCTATATCCTGAATGAATTATTTAATCACTGAGCAATCAAATAGGAATAGGAGGTTTGTGCTAGCTTAAATCCAGTAGATTTTTTGTGAGAGTGTCTACCAAATGAGACTTGGAAACAGAAGTGATTTGTGGATATGTCAAGTATAAAAAGAAGAACTAAGAGTCTCTGAATAGTTCCAAGACAGAGGTACTTCTGTGCATGCTTGTTAGAACTTTATTCAGAAAATAAATACAAAGAGTGATAGGAGGAATGTAGCAGTTCAGACTAAATTTTGGATTTGGAAATCCAACACTTCAGCCAAGAAAGAATAAAGCAACTAAATAATTTCATGAGTCTTAATATTTTTTGATATATACCAGGAATATGAGACCAGAACAAATATTTGGGGATGCTTTCGATGCTGTAATAGCAAATTGGGTTTCCCCTAGTTCTGGAAAGTTCAGAAATCTCTCGTTTTCCTTCTCTTCTTTTGCTCTATCCATTAAAAAGATAGTTCAGTGCAATTTAATTTTATTTTATTTGTTCAAGCTTTTTAGTGAAGGTATGTCAAGGAATTTTATCAAAAGAAATGGTAAAAGCCTAATGAAAAATAAAAACTAGAATTTTTCTTGTTCGTTTATTCTCAGTGAACAGATCTTTTAAACTGCGAGGCTCGAGTTTAACATGCTTTGGGTCAGGAACTCTGGGGAACTTGCCAACTGTGTCATGACTGTTTCTTTTTAACAACTTAATTAGAGCAGTTAGGAGGGAACAAACATTGTGTTAATACTGTTTGCAGATTGCACTTATTCAGGAGACCTTTCAAACCCTAAGGACATAAAAATAACAAAAGTCAAGCTAAAAAATTTGGATAAATGGATCTACAAATAAAAATGAGATTTTGAATGACAAAAACAGTAAGCTACAGCATCTCAAGAAACATGAAGCTATTTGCACTCAACAAGAAGGATAAAACATGAAAGTTAAATAGATCAGGGGGTGATGGTAGACAGAAAGTTGTATATCAATTTATAATGCAACATGACACAAAGTAAGTGTAATGCAACTATTGATAGTGTATAAAAGAAACATTGAGTCACAAAACAGAAATTATAACTCCTCTGTGTTACTTCATTTGGGAGACCACGTCTGAGTCAGAGGTAAATCATTACAATAGAAACAATACTAGAATAAGAAGTTGAAATCCAACAAATGTGTGATTTGTTTGTCATGACACTCTATAGTGCAGAGAAATTTGTATTGTGTTAATGAACGGCAGTTCTTGTACATAGTTACACTATTTTTTTGAGCCAAGTGGCACTGTCTGCTCACATTCATTCTGCCTGGAATCATCTGTGGTCTCCGAGATGGAAGACCAGTAGCTACAGACGGCTCCTAGTAGTCATTGTGGACATGATTTTCTGTTTCGTGATATGGACATGCTATAGGCTGTCCCACTTGCTTGCAGAGAATGAGAACTGGCTTTGATACCTTATAGACAAAGCATTATACAACCAAAGGCTTTTGCCCTTTCTTTTTTACCATTACAGACATACTTGAGTTAAATCTACATTTCTAAGTACACTGGACCCAGAGAGTGACCCTTAGTTCTAGGACAAGTGATGAGAAGTAGCTTACAATGACAGCATTCAAGGCTTTCTGTTAAGGGGAAAGAGATTTTCACTTCCAGAGAAAATTAGATACTATTTACTATGTACGAACTCTACAGCACTGGGTGTTCTAGACTCATCCACCACTTCTGTGACACTAAGAAGTAATACTTATTTTCTATGTCGTGTTTTTTTCTTTTTCCCTCTACCACCCCCACCCACCTGCAGTGAAATGTGTCCAAAACTTTACAATAGTAACGTTGCATCACACCCAAGTTTGGTGGATTTGTCATTGCATGAACTTCTGGCATGTATTACATACCCTGTAGTGTAATACAGGGACCTGTAAAGTGTGCGAAACCTGCTAAGACAGTTTAGGAGCAGAGCAAAAGGTGAGGGTCAACCCAAATGTTTGTGTTTCCTTGTTCACATTACTTTTTGTGACCAGTCTCTAGAGTCAGAGCTGGACCTCTGTTTTATTTAGGAACACTCTAGTCTCATGAATCCAAGAGAGATCCCAGAAGTGAAATAAAATGTTCATTGTTTGGGCAATCATGGGAACAGGTGCTGGTCCCGTAGAGTAGAGCTAAATTATTCAGCAACATGACGACACCTACTTTAAAAATACCATCACCAATGATCAAAATAAATTACTATCTGCTATTAGGAAGCTATACAGAACAGTTTTTTAAAGAAGTAAATAATATCTATATCTTGACAAAGACAATAAGACTGTAACTCAGTCTGAGCATGTCTATAAATAGGATCAGGGAACACAAAAGTGTTATCCTCAAATTCTGGGAAATACAACCTGTTCTCTGTGTCTCCTAAAAGCACAGGAAAGATTGTCCCCAGTGATTTATCAAAAAGATGATGATTTCTTACACATTGTTCAAAGAGGCAAAGTGAAAAAACACAGGTGAGTTATCCAGAATGGGAAAAGAAGGTGTGACTCAGAGTGATAGTCTTCTATTTTGAAAGGCATCAAATGTCTTTGTTCTGTGAAACAAATAAACGGAAAAGCCCTTTGCTGGAGAATTTCAAGAGTGAAGTGAAAAAGAAAGTTGAAGGGTTGTTTTGTTTTGGGGGGTTTTTGAGCCTCTTAATATTACCACCACAACTGAGGGCCTTCTGACTTTGGTCAAAAATTTTTGCAGGTCATTACATTAAAAGTGAGTCATCTGTTTAGGAACACCTTTGCTTTTCAGTAAAAATGTCTTGCTCATCAAAAATATGAAGATCTGTTCTCTACATCTCATTTTCCCTTTCAGAATACACACTCAAATATTTTCAGGCTATTTCAGAAAAGGAGAGCTATTTGACTACAAATGCTAAAGGATGATACTGAAATTCAAAATATCAATGATTTTTTAAAATATTCCATCAAAAATCCCCTAGGTTTTTTACTCATCTCAACTGAATAAAAAGCTAATTAATTAATTTTACTGGGGAAAGAAAATAAAATAAAAACAACCAACAAAACAAAACCAAACTCAAACCCCCAGCTTGTGAGTGATATTTTCTTTAGTTTAGGAAAGAAGATATCAGCATCAACCTAGGGTAATACGTCTTAATATACAGATTGCTGCCAGATCTTTAAGAATAGCATTAAGTAAATGAAACAAACCCAAATGTCATTGTCATTGTAAAATTCAGAACAACTAGACATATCCATTAATTATTATTCCTTGTATTAATATGTTAAAATTAAAAAATACTAGAAATCTTACATTTCTGACGGTTACCTTTTACTGACAGGCAAAACCAACCAAACAAAACAAACAAACAAACAAACAAACAAAAATGGAAAAAAAAAAAAAAAAAACAAAACAGAAAAAAAACAGAATAAAAGCTGAAATTTTCCTTTGGATACAATAATTTCTCTGCTGTAGTTTTTGAAAACCAGGTTATAGAAGTCCTGTTTCTAGAGGAAGAAGTCCTTTGTTTTTCTCTATTATAACTTAAATGCAATTAATTAATAGGATTTTTTGTATGTTAACAGTAATTGTGTTAATTCACTTGCCTTACATTGATATTTAATACAGAGTTCTGCTCCAGAATGTCACAGCTTTTTCTTCCTTAATATAAACAATATTCAAGTACAATATTTTCTTTCAAGCTTTGCACTTATTTTAAATACTGTAATTACACATGATAAAGCAAAAAGTATAAAATTTATCATGAAAGACCCAAAAGTAATTTGTTTTGAAAGGTTCTCAAAAGAATCATAAGTGTGGTGCCAAACAGATAAAAAGGCCCTGTTGTATTCCCTTTCGCAAAGTAGCTTTTAAATTACTTTTCTTTATTTGTAACAGGTGGAAAATATTTCCTTCACCTTTTTTCCTTTTAATTCGTCAATTTTATTATTTCAGTTTCCTTTTCTCTCCCACTAGTCATCTAAATTGAACTGAAAATAGAAAGGTATTCTGTCTTATTTTAATTTCACAGTAGAAAATTCAACTTTTACAATACTTTGTCCTACCAAAACATCCTGAAGACAAACATTTTAAGAATTGTTTCATAACAGAAAGTGATGTCTCAAAGTTAATCTTCTGTTATTTTCTTTTGGATGATAAGTAGAAAAAGAAGGCCACAGAGTCATAGAATCATTCAGGTTGGAAAAGACCTTTAAGATCATCATGTCGTCCAACCATTAACTTAGAACTGCCAGGTCCACTGCTAAACCATGTCCTTAAGCACCTCATCTACATGTTTTTTAAATGCCTCCAGGGACAGTGACACAACAACTTCCCTGGGCAGCTTGTTCCAATGCTTGATGACCTTTTGGTGAACAAATTTTCTTATAAGACAGTTATCATTGAGACAAGTTTACAGTGTAACTGTTTCAAGGTATAGCAATATATGTCACAATGCCAGCCTAAAAACTATGACCTTTTATAATAACATCCTGAAGAGAAAAAAAAAAAAAAAAAAAAAAAAAAAAAAAAAAAAAAAAAAAAAAAAAAAAA
>VXBW01006453.1:116821-145794 GCA_013400375.1 Thinocorus orbignyianus
AAAAGAAAAAAAAGAAAAAAAAGAAATGTCTTACACACACATATATGCATAACAGGGTGATTTACAACACATAAAAGTGGTTTGGGATCAAAGCCAGACAATTTAGAAGGGAAGAAAAGCAAATCTATAGTCGTAAATTCAAATCACAGAATTCATGACAATGGCATTTGTCCATCTAGTTTTTCAAGCAGCTGTCTCTGCTCAGAGTAAATTATTAGTTAATAGCTAATATATGACATATTCTGTAGTGAGAATGTCTCCTGGGTGTAGATGCCTAATGTTATATATCTGAATCAGAACTATTTTGTTTTGTATTTGGTGTAGGGTCATTGGTGTTTGGATGTCTACCTAGGGTTGAGATGAACTCTGTTCTGAAGATGTTGCTAAGTATATAGAGCAAAAAAATAAGACGGTCCAGAACTCTGTTTCTGTCATACACATTTTTCTCTTGGGCAAAAACTTTTACCATCTTTTACCTTCTATTCTCAGCTTTTAGCTTCCTATGATCTTTAGTGTGTGGCTAACTGCACTCTAGAAATGAACCAGGGCATGTTCTGCAATTTTTCAAATACAGACTCCAAAACCAAGACTGCCTATTTAAAATGCTAGCAAGCATTCAACTTTATTCTGAGCTCTTATGTGCCAGGATGTTCTCCATGGTAACAGGAAATTGTATTCCAATTAAAGGATGTCTTAATAGCGTAGTAGTAACAGTGTAATGCCTTAATAGTGTAGTATGGTGGGAGTTATCCATACGAAACTGAATAAAGTACTTTTTGTCTTAGTTTGAACCATCTCTGGACAACCACTGAATTTTAAGTGGTTTGGAATAACAGACATGAAGCAGCCCACTTTTACTCAAGAATGAGTCAGGCTCACCCAGATTTTTTTGAGCTTTCAGTCAGGCTACAGAAATTGCCCTGATTTTGGCATCCAGTTTGTCACTAAACTCAAAGTGTAATTCTTGGTAGGCACTTGGAATGCAGGCTAGAAGGCACCAAAATTTTATGAATTATATGAACCAGCTCAGTGGGAAAATGTTCTGATTATGGAAAACACTGAGTTCATATAGGGTGTATTTAGAGGTTTAACACATCTATTAGCAAAATCACTCCACAATTAACATTGTTTCAATTAATAAAAGCACTGACAGACTAGTGATGTGACACCCACCCTTACAACAAGCAGGCAAGAATTGTTAGAAAAAATCTGTGTGGGTTGCTGCCAGGATGAAGAGGAGCCATGGGAATGCAGCTGCAAATCCTTACAGAGCAACTATGAAGGCAATGAAAAATCACTGCTGAGGTAAGGGACAAAAGAAAGTGGTTTGTAACTCTGCCATAAAAGAGAAAGAAAAAGGTACAGAGATAAGAGAGAAAGAATCCAAAAGACAGTAGGGAACATCAAGAGAAGAGAAATGGAAGGAAGGCAGTAAATCAACACAGCCTTAGGAACAGTTGTATTACTTTTAATTGATTCAAATTATTTCTTTCTTTATATTTCAACTGGAAGAAAAGGGGAGAGGTGGGGAAGAGCTGTCAGGCTGATTATATCAGGGAGAAACAATAAAACATTGTCCTGAAAAGAGGAGAAGAAACAAAAATCTTCTTGGTAATTTTAACTGTTGGTGCTTTTTGGGGAAAAGAATGGTCGTGGCTTCAGACCGTGATACTAGCACTGCTTATTGCCCTGGAAATAACTGCTTGGCTGCAGGAAAAACATATGAATGATTATTGATTGTGAAGAGAAGAATCTGTTGTTTACATTTAAAAACATTTTTGTAAGGTATTTACTTTTAAAAATAAATAACCAGGTGTATTTTGGAAACGTACAACATTTAAGGAATTACTCCGAATTTGTCTAATAAACAAACAGTCAACATTATGACACCAACTACAACTGAGTAAGAAATTCTTCCTGATTTATTTTAGTGAAATTTCACTCATATCAATGAAATCTAAAAACCATAATATTCTACTAAGGAATAAAATTCTAATAGCACATCCAACTATTTGCAGCTTCTTTCCTTTTGCCAAAGTGATGCAAAAGCTGTATTTTCATCTAAAAGCAGAAAATTGCTGGAGAAGACCTAGGATTAGATCCAAAATGAGATTCAGACACCAAAGCCCCATGTCAGAAATCAAACTCTGAATTACATACCCAACATCCTATGTAAAGCACAGGAAAAGCTACTAGTCTCAAATTTTAAAATCTTAAAATTGGTACATTGAATGTCAACTGGTATAGTCTACCCCATTAAGAAATGCTGTATATATGCTGCTTTCTACGTTTATCTTTATCTCAGTCCTCAAGGTCCCCCTGCATCTTGCAGTCTATAATTTTGGTGCGTTATACATAGTCATTTCAAAGTCAGAGGAGCAGAGGAAGGACTACAACATCTTTCTTTCCAAATTCAGGGGCAATGGTAGTCAAGTTGCTTCCTTTTCCTCCTTTTAAGATAGTTTAGGATAGCTGTTTCAACACATACACAGAGAAAGTGATGTAGCATCAATTTCTTCTTCACATTCAGCCTTAGATCTAATAACTCTCAGAAGATTGCCATGCTTTGTAGAGAAGTTAAAAACTGGCATTTTCATTTCTTTCTGTAAAAGTCCTTTGCATCTGTAATTAAAATGAATTAGCCCAGAAAGATAACAAGACCAAAATTCGCTTCTCCCTAATTTTGAGTGTTTACTTATAAACCAGGAGTTACTTGAGATTATACACCTGGAGTGTCATTTGAGATGCCTCATACAACTCATCAAGACTGCAGCTGCCACTTCAAAAAAGAAGTGGGTCTCTTGTAGGTCCTGTATCATATTTCCAATTGTATATGGATGACTCAAATACACATTTCAAACAACATCTGACAACAGCAATTCGGAGGTTTCTGTGTTCTGTAGGGAGAAATTTCTAGATGCAACTAGACCATCATACCAAGTACAAGCATATGTCAAGCATACTATTCATCTATCTGAGATTCATCTATCTGTAATTGTCTCCTGGGAAAAAGCATAGAATTCATCATACTCAAATGTAGCTCTCTAAAACTTAAGTCTAATCTAAGAGTTTCCTCTGGGTTTCCTCTACATCCAGTTATGCTTTATTGTATTCAGGAGCTACTGCCTTCTGGAGTGGCTTGTTTCTATAAACTACAAAGGGAGTAAGACAACTATGCATTTAAAACAAGACAGATAAGGTTAAAATAAGTGACTTCCACCCTGAATGTCAACTATTGTTTTAAAGACCTAGAAACAGGTATTTTTTTTCTCACATTTAAAATAGAAGCAGGAGTTGCAACTTTGCACCCTGCAGCAAGAAAATGTAGTAATAGAATTATCATAGAATGGTTAGAGTTGGAAGGGACCATAAAGATCATCAAGTTCCAACCCCCCTGCTATGACCAGCAACACCTCCCTCTAGAGCAAGTTCAAAGCCCCATCCAGCCTGGCCTTTAACACTCCCAGGAATGGGACATCCACAACTTCTCTGGGCAACCTGTTCCAGTGTCTTACCACCCTCACAAGGAAGAATTTCTTCCTAATATCTAATCTAAATCTCCCATCTTCCAATTTAAAACTTTTATCCCTTGTCTTGTCACTACACTCCCTAACAAAGAGTCCCTCTCCAGCTCTCCTGTAGCTCCCTTCAGATACTGGAAGGTATAGTCCTTGTATCTGACATCTGTAGTCAGATACGGAGTAAATGGAAGAGGGAATCTAAAGCTCCTGCAGATAATCCTCTGTGTGGAAAGCAATAGAAAATTCACAAGACTAAAAAGAAAACTAACAATAAAACTATGAAAAAAACATGACTGAAGTAAAGTTTCTGTGATGTTTACTATACAATAGTAAACTGTTTTGTAGAATCAGGACCTCTTTAATTTAATTTATTAAATAATATTTCTTTGCTTCAGTTATTCTCTGAGACTGATGTGACTTTGAATAGTAAGCCAAATCTAGTTTTATGTAACAAACACCCTAAATGGATATTGTTAGTTGCAAATGACTATCCCATTCCAGAGTAAGTCAGATTCTGTCCAGTTGCTTGCAGCACATAGCTATCACAGCTTGCTTAAAAAAAAAAAAAAAAAAAAAAAAAAAAAAAAAAATGGAAAAAAAAAAAAAAAACAAAGAAAAAAAAAAACCTTTTTTATGTTCTTGTATTCCTTGGCTTATAACTTTCTTCTAAAGTTAAATTATATTCTCCGATAATAATAATAATAAAAAAAGAATTTGACATGAACAGCTGGAAAATTCATTTTGGGAATATCAGTAGATAGGTTTTGATATATATTTCTGCCACTTTAACCTTTCACAAAACAAGTTTGCATTTTCAGTGCACATCAAGGCTGTCCTTGGAGTACACAGATGGTTCTGTAAACCGTATGGCACCAAAACCTCATCACTGTATGTAGTTGACATGGAAACTGCTAGTCATCATTGAAAAAATGAAAAGTATTCTGGGTAAAATGTTTGTTCCTGATGTTCCATTGAGAACATTTTATTTACATCTGAGAAGCATGTTTAAAAATATTAGATAGCATTTTACAGTATCTCATTAGTCCAGTTTGTCCACAGGTTTAAAACCAAATTAAAGTACTTCATCTGGTGTTGTATTGCACCAAACAGGAGAAACTGACCTGGCATTTGCAACTGAATAAACAATGTTCAGCACCTAGGAGGCGAAGATTTTTCTCAAGCATTTAGCTTAATTTTCACCATACTTCTTGATTATGATCTTTCAGAGATTTGGGGTCAAATTTCTAACTTAAGGTCAGACTCACAAATTCTAACAAAAGCTTTCATGAGATATCAAAATCTGCTTTGGTTTACTTAGAGTAAAAAAACCAAAACAGTGAGTTTATATGCATGCCAATAATTTCCAGCAATGAGGGTATATATTCAGATTCTAAATTCATGAAGATATAAACCCATGCCAAACGGTAGATATAGGAACTTACTTTTAAATATGATCTCCATAAAGCATCCATTCTGATATCAGTACATGAAAAATGAACTTCAAGAGGAATGAGCGTCTAAAATACTGTAGTTTACTGGTACTCAGCATTATGGATATTACATTTTAAAATTGCACACCCTTTGCTCTTACATTTTTCATGAAAATCAGAATTCTTCAAGGTCAGAATAATTATTTTTTGATAACTGATTTAGATAATTTGTGTGTGCTTTTTCGCCAAGTGATAGTCATGCTATATGTACCTGCTATAACAGTCAGTTACTTAAGTTGTACTCAAGATGGGCAAGGTAAATGATTTATTTTGGAAAAGGAAAAGAAAAAGAAAAAAAAGTATTATATATTCATGGCAGCTATATTTCAGGATTATCAGTACTTATTTCTTTTTTATAATCCTTTTCTGCTATCTATAACTTTTCCAAAATTTCTCTATTTGGAGTTAACTGTTATGGATCAGAATGAAGATCCTCTTCGTATAAGTCAAGATTAGTAGAAACTAAATAGTTTTGCCCAAATTAAAAATCAAACCAAACCAAACTTATACAATCAAAACAACTTTAAAAACTTCACTGGGAAAGCCTACTTGTCCTGAGCTGATGAAGAATAACTTTGAAAAACAGTATAATCCTTTAATTGTCCTAGATATGTATCGGTATAGTAGTCTATATACTACAAAATTATTAGGCTTTAAAAGAAGCAGAGTTCATACATAATCAGGATCTTAAGAGTTATCACCTAAGCATGCTGCAGGTTCCATCTGTGCTGGAGCTGCTCTTTCACAGGGCAGTAGAAACTCAGTGAGGCTTTCACTGTGGTTATTCTTATCTGCAGTAATTACTAGAATCATAAAAAGACAATTTGCATCTGGGTAACATAAACCTCCCTTTATAGTATCTTCCCTTTCTTCCCTCCTTGCTTTCTTCTGTGACTGCTCACTTCTGCTTCCAGATAACATTCCTGTCACAGCGCTCCAACAAACCTTTTTGCCTGCAGAAACAACATATGCAAGATCTCAACCATATTGCTCTCATGCTGTCCACCTCATCCACATTATAGTCTTGGTGTTCCCTCACTAGGATCTACGTGGCAGTCTGAGGAAGGAAGCAAGAGCCAATCAGAGAAGGCTGTAAAGCTGGATGTGAAGATAAGGGGATGAGAAAAGTAAACAGAGCAAGATAGAGGCAGTAGGGATGAGGAGCATGGTCTGGAGCAAAGGAGCAGGAGAGCAGCTGCAAGTGAATCAGAAGCCAGATTAAAGTGGGACCACAAGCCCTTTGGCAGAAAACGCTTTCATTCAGGTAACCAATGACCACATTGTATCATGAACCACCTGCATGTTAGGAAAGAAGATTGCTCAAACCCTAGTATTTAGGTAATGAGCTTTAAGGGGAAAAAAAACATTAAAAAAATAAAAAATCAATGAGGCATGAACTATCCCATTCACTGGAAGTAGTTAGAGTATTTATTATTTATAAAAAATAGATTATACTCATGCCTATTGGGGACAATTTCTATAAGCATACCTCCCCGGAAGGGTTAACCTCTTGGAGTCCTTTACAGCCCTGAATTTTCCTGGTTTTAGACTTCTAATAATAATCTATCTTGATTGTATTACAGTCCATGAAAACGGCGCCAGTCTGTGTGTGAGTCCAATGGTGCTTACTTTTAGCATTTCAATACTAGTAAACTCTCATCAGGTAGTGGTTATTTAAAAATGACACAACAATACTTTAAATGCCAAATTCTGTGAAGGAGTGTAAATGTTATTTTTAGTGTGCTTTTGTTTGGTTTTGATGCCACTTCCCTTCCATTCCACCCCCAGATAAACGGCAGTCTGTGAGTAACAATTTTGACAGACGTTTTGCTTATCTGTGCTGAGTTACTTAGATTGTGATGACAGGCATAAAATAGGCAGAAAGAGTTACTTTGGAAAGTGATATTCCAAGACAGGCCTTGTATACAGTAAGTGATATCCTTCTTACAATATTAATTTGACTTAAGTTAAATGGGATACAGCAAGCAAGAAGTAATGTCAGATAGCAAATTAACTTTCTCAGAAGGTTAAATTAATGATGCAGAGAATAACTGCTTCATACTAATATTAGACAAAGTCTGTAACTTTCACAAAAGCACAAGAAAAGCATGTTATCTTGTTCTTTGGTCCCATAATTTCTGGGTAGGAGGTGAAAGTAACTCGAATGCAGTAGATCTTGCACTCAAGTAAGCTGAATGGTTTCTCCCTGAGGTTTAGAACATGCTTAAAGTTAAATGCCAAATTTGCTTTCTTGGGCCAGGGTTTAGTGATCAACAGCTTAACAAATAGGTCCCAGAAAGGGCTAGGTCACTGCCTACTTTTTTGCAGTAGTCTAAAAGGCTGTCTTTCTTCCTATGAGATTTTATTACACCACTTTTCCACCCTCAACAACAGTAAACTACTGGGAAAAGAAATCTGCTGTAAATCTTTTAAAATCTGTTTTAGTGACTTATGAAAGAGAATAAGAGGGTGCAATTGTTCTCAGCTTCACAAAATACTATATATTGAAAAAATTTTACCATATCCTACACTCAGAATAAATTACTTTCTTGCTTCTATAGATCTACTTTTCTACTTTGAACCTGTTACACAAGACACCTATAACATCTCAGACTCATTAATCTCATTAATCTCATCTGGGAGGTTATTTTCAGTCTTTTGATGCAGTCTCATTTGAATCTTTCCAAAGCACTGTTAAATGTAAGGATTCAACAAAATGTTCTGAGGCCAGATATTTTTTCATATTTTTTCCTCTTTTTTCCTGGAAGCTTAAACAATTTTGTTGAAATAAAAGAAGCATAATAATAGAAAGAAAACAACAAACCAAATAACAGAATAAACATAATATCTTGCCCGTTTTCTTCTCTATTTAATTTTGACCAATGCTCTCACCAAAAATTTATAGAACAGGCATTACATAATTATTTAACAAATTTTTGTGGTATAGCTGTTAAGAAAAATATTTTAATAGTCAAAAATTTCACAAACACATTTTTAGCCTCTTCTCTTCAACACATTTGTCATTATACCAATTAATTGTAATGCTCACTTCAAGCACAGTAGAGTTAAAAGGCCGTGAAAAGTAATATTTTTACATAATATCACATCTATTTTGCATAGAGTGCCACTGATAATAGAGATTCTCCCAAAATATCAATTAATTTATTCCATATACCTTTATGCTCATATTGACTAGCTCTCAGCCTCTCACATTAATTAATTCTGTACACCTCAGCCTCATATCAATTAATCTTGTGCTCTTGCACTTTTGGAACGTTTGTCCCAAATACCAATAGCAAGAACCAGAAGTCCTATAGTCTATAGAGAAATCCTCAATAGCCAGCTTTGCATTTTAATAATGAATGATTACGAGCACTGTGCTGATTTTTAATGATCAGTTTTCACATTGGTACCCTTATCCCCAACATTCTACTTGGGTTCTTAGGCAACCCTCTGTCACGAATCTCATCTAACAGTTGATTTTATTTAAGAGTTCATGTTTATAGGCATGCAATGAAGGCCCAAAGCATCTGATTGATAAAGATACCACTACCGAAATAAAAATAAAATATTTTTATTCATTAAGTATACCTGTTTCAAAAAAGGGGAAGGCATTGCACCTCCAGAAATAAATCCAACTTTCAAAATTTTCTTTTGAATATTAGTAGACAACAAAAAAAACCTAAAGCATTTTGTCTTCTACAAAAATATTTATACAATGCAAATATCTAAGTACCGCTGGCATGAATACAAAACCACAATTACAATTACCATCTTTAAAATAGTTGTATTTCAATCTTACGATTTATGAAAATGGCATCTAGGAGAGATCACAATACTATTTCCTCCCACAACAAGAAGTTTGCAAAGATATAATAATAATAAAAAAAAGACTAAGAATTAAAGAAACAACATATATTCTCTGGATGGCAAATGTTTTGGAAAATATGTGCACATTAAATGTCTGAAGTTTTTTTTTTTTTTTCCTAAAGAACAACCATAAAAGCAATGTTATCTGAAGCTGAGAAAACATCACTTATAGCATTTCAAAACTTAAGCAACTTTCAAATTTCTGCTACTTAGAAGCTGATAAGAATGAAGTACAAGAAAAAGTCATGACTATTTTTCTTAGTTTTCTCTTAGACATATAAAACATCAAAAACCAATTGCACTAGGGAATTATGCTCACCAAGTGGAAGGTCTCCTTAGAATGCAAAATGTTACTATCATACCAGTCAAAAGAAAATAATCTCCAGTTCTATTAAATAAGCATGCATTTGTTCATGCAACACATCAGAAAGTACACTTGATAAACTTAGGATACACATTATCTCTTGAAAAAAAAAAAAAAAAAAAAAAAAATTTTTCCTAAAATTCTATCAACAGGACAATTTTAACTGTACCAAAATTATGGATTGACTTAAATTTTGCAAAACCTCTTTGGGAGACAAATAGATTATTAGAAAGAACTGAAGTTTATTTACAGCATTTTAAAATAGGAAAGTTTGTTATTTTTTTTCTTTTCAGGTTTACAAGTCACCAAAAATGTTAAAAATTTTGGTTTTTAGAATCATCATCCAAATAAAGGTTCTTTTTCACCAGCCTTAAATGAAGAAGTAGATGTGAACATTTGGGTCATTGTTAACTGTCACAACCATGACACATACATTAAAAATGGCAAGTCTTACAACTCTCCTGCATTAATTGGTACTCCTGCAAAAATATTTATCCTTACTGTCTTTGCAATAACTGTTTTCTCTTGAAAATATGAAAATATGAAACTTCCTTCTACTTTACAAAAAAAAGATTTCTCTGATATACCTAAAACCAATTAGGCATTATCACACTAAATATGACGGGCTTTTAACTTACATGAAATGTATCTTTTTTTTCCTTATTACAGAGGAAAAAATATTAAATTGTGACAAAACACTCCCTGACATATATTTAACTTATTTTTAAACTATTGCAAAATTAATTTTTTTGCTTTTTCATTGAAAAACTGCCATTAAATATGAATAAAATGGCTTTAATTCATTCTATGGGTCTTTGGTTTTATATTCAGATTATTTGTACTGCATTACAGTTCAAAATAAAGACAAGAAAAACATTTATTTTTGTGTAAATTATATTGATACACTGCAGTAATTTTAAGTAACTCATGACAATTCACTTCTAAACACAAGAGTGTTTCTTTCATATATATTTCAAGGTGAATGTTGACTAATTTGATTGACACATATATATGAAAATCTAAGAGGAACGAGATAAATTAAAAACTGGGGTTAGTAGTGAGAGCTAAAATAATATGTACACAAAATCTTATCTTTGTTTATTAAAATAGTCCATTTTTATATTTTCTGAATAAAACTATAAGAATGTGTGCATGTAATGGTCTAGTTGCACTGAGTCCATCAAAACAAGCTTTGAAGAAGCGTGGAAGGAAAATTCTGGAAAGACATTCAAGATGAAATTTGTTAGAAAGGGGATAGAATTGGATTGAATTTATCTTCTCTTCAAAAGAGGGTTCAGTCAAGGCTAGATTAGATCCTATCTATTTTCTAGAAGTTTGATAAATGGATTATGGCAAATAAATACGAAAAAATACTATTTTGCCTATTTTCATAATTTTTCTTACAGATTTTTAAGAATTTTTTGATAACTATGATTATATTCTTTTCTTCTCCAAACTATATTTGAACTTCTGACATAAAAACCTGAAGTCGCATGTCAACAGGTTCTACATTTGCAGTGCAAGTTAGTAAAAAGTCTCTTTATTTGTTCTCTAATATTTCCAATGAACTATGTTTCAACAATCTAACATGATGTGAAAACGGATCTTCATTTTATTAATTAATTCCTGGACCTCTACACTGACAGTACAATTTTTACTATGCTTAATCAATTACTTGAAGCAAAAGTTAACAACAACAGCAAAACACTAATCTCATTTAAAATTCCTTCTATACATACTTCCATGGGTTGGGAGTGGAATCACCATTGCTGCACATGGTTTGTTTTTCAATATCTCTGTCTTGTTCAGCCTGGAGAAGGGGCAGCTGCTAAGAGACCTGCCAGCAGGCACCTGGTGTCTCAGAGGAGGTTATAGAAGACAGAGCCAGGCTCTTCGCAACAGTGCTCAGTGGGAGGATAGTAGACCATGGACATAAACTGGAGGCTTAACATTGGATATAAGGGAAAGCTTTTTATATAAGGTTTGTGTGGCAAGGTTTTAGTAGCGGGGGTGGGGGGCTGCAGGAGTGGTTTCTCTGTGAAGCTGCTAGAAGCTTCTCCTGTATCTGACAGAGCCAATGCCAGCTGGCTTAAATATGGACTCACTGCTGGCCCAAGGCCAAGCCAGTCAGTGATGGTAGTAGAGTCCCTGTGATAATGTATTTAAGGGGGAAAAAAACATGCCCAACTGCAGCCAAAGAGCAGAGTGACAACATGTGAAAAAACCCACAACTGCAGATAACTCAGTCAGTGAAGAAGGAAGGGGAGAAGGTGCGCCAGACACTGGAACAGAGATTCCCCTGCAGCCTGTGGTGAAGACCATGGTGAGGCAGACTGTCCCCCTGCAGCCTATGAAAGTTAGTGGTGGAGCAGAGATCCACCTTCAGCCCATGGAGGACCCCATATCAAAGCAGATGGATGCACACAAAGGACGTCATGACCACTTGGACAGCCTACAATGGAGCAGGATCCTGGCAAGACCTGTGACCTTTTGGAGAGAGGAGTCCATGCTGGAGCTGATTTACTGGCATCACTTTTGATCTTGTGGGATACCCACACTGGAGCAATCTGTTCCTGAAGTAATGCATCCTGTGGAAATGACAATACTGGAGCAGTTCATGAGGAACTGCAGCCCATGAGAAGGGTCCATGATGCAGAAGTTCATGGAGGACTGTCTTCCATGGGAGGCATCCTAAGCTAGAACAGGGGAAGAGCATGAAGAGAAAGGAGATGCAGAGACAAAAAGTTGTGAACTGATTGCAACACCTGTTCCCCATCCTGCCCTGCCCTCTCCTCTCCCCCCTCCCCACCTCTTTTCCCCCAGAGGGAGGAGGTAGAGTATTTGAGAGTGAAGTTGAGCCCAGGAAGAAGGCAGGATGGGGCAAAGATATTTTAAAATTTGGTTTTATTTTCTGTTACCCTACTCTGATTTGATTGACAAAAAACTAATTTCCCCGAGTTGAATATGTTTTGTCCATGATGGTGATTGTTGAGTGATCTCCCTCTCCTTGATGTGTGAGCCTTTTGTTGTATTTTTTTCCCCCCATCAGGATGAGGAGGCCAAGTGATAGAGCACCTTGATGGGCACCTGGTATGCAGCCAATATCAGCACACCACTTTTTCACAGTGAGAACGGCCCAGAGAGGTTGTAGTTTCTATTCTTGACAGTTTTCAAGATCTTACTGGATACAGTCACAGGCAACCTAGTCAAATCCCATAGCTGACCTTGCTTGAAGAGGAGATTGGACCAAAACCCTCCTGAGATACCTCCCAGTCTGAATTATTCACGATCCTACAATTTCTACTGTTCTACTATAAACTACAGTTAATAAGTTAAAAATCAATAATTTTCTTCAGCTATTTCGATAACACTTCATTCCAAAATACAGGAAAATTGTTTTGGAGTTTCTTTAATACCGATGCTGTGGTGTCACATTGTGAGTATGATGTAAAGACATAATGATTGACAGTCAAGGTGAATTCAGGAATTAAAGAATCCAGATTCCACTAGATCCTGATTTCAAAGGTGTTGTAGCTCTTGTAGAAGGGTACATAGTAATGAACACTAAGGTAATATGTTATAGCTATTAACTTCCTCGAACTTTTAAAACACCTAAATATAATAAAAGGATTATTCTTCTGTACTTTTGACTGTGCCCACTGAGTCTTAGGCACTGGGCATGAGAATCAATAATTCCTATCAAAAAGCCTTTGCCTGCTTTGCTAATAATTTTTAGGTATCATTACTGTGAATACACACATAGATAAATAGTAGCACCATGAGCAGTGACAACTGAACATCTCTGCGTAGTACAATAGATTAACAGCGCAGGGAGACCTTTCACTGCAATCCTACACTTTGACTCATAAATCTCATATATCACTCATCAGTTAGCATTGTGCTGTTTCTGTTAGCAAAGGAAAAGCTACAATGAGACTCTGCAACAATAGTCAGACTAATGTTTTTTGGTGAAAAAAAAATAATAGTCTGATGAAAGGCAATTAATCCAGTGAGGTCAGTCTCGAAATTCATTTCCATGTCTGACAACAATTCCACCCTGCAGTGAACAGGCTATCATAGATTTATACCATTATCAGCTGTGGATGCTAGTATCAGTATCTCATCCTGTCAGAACTTCATCCTAGCATTGAAGTGTTATTATAAGCCATTACTAGATTAAGAATAGCTTCCAAAGATAATTTTTCAGCTAGTTCACAAAGAGGTCTTTACATATTAGCAGGCAGTGTAAGAGCAATGGACCTTCACAACATTACTTCACTTTCATGACAGTACTTAGTAGTTTTTCATGCTCTATCAACCATGCTGACCAATAACAGACACCGCTAATCAACAAGCCATTAAAAATCTACAGAATTGATCTACTTTTATGTAGGAAGTTTTGCTTGAAAGGGAAGTAATTGACAGATTATTTTGAGCTACAAATTAATAGAGCCACAGAACACCAGACTGGAAGGGACCTCTGGTCCAACCTTTCTTGGCAAAAGCACAGTCTAGATAAGGTGGCCCAGCACCTGGTCCAGCTGAATCTTAAAAGAGTCCAATGATGGGAAATCCACCACTTCCCTGGGGAGATCATTCCAATGGCTGACTGTTCTCATGGTGAAAAATGTTTTTCTTGTGTTCAATCAGAATCTGCCCAGCAGTAATTTGTACCCATTATACTTCATCTCTTCCATGTGACTACTTGTAAAAAGGGACTCTTTTTTTGTAGCCATCCTTTAAATACTGGAACAAGCTGATTACCCTTCCTGTATCAAGGCTGAAGAAACACAATTCTCTCAATCTTTCCTCATATGTCAGGCTTCCCAGTTCTTTCATCATGTCTATGTCCCTTCTCTGCACCCTCTCCAGCTTGTTCATATCCTTGTTGTACGGTGGGGACCTAAACTAAACACAGTATTCCATGTGTGGCCTGACAAGAACCAAGTAGAATGGGTTAATGACTTCTTTATCTCTGCTGGTGTTGCCCTTGTTGATGCGACCCAGCACCCTCTTGCCTTTCTTTGCTGCTGAAGCACACTGTTCACTAGTATTAAGCTTAATTGAGGCTAATTTTAAATAATCTAAGATATAAGTGCCTCTCTTCTTACATTTGAACTACCAAAGAAAGCAGTTTCATATTTGAAAAAGGTGTTCTTAAAGTTTAACCTATGTACTAGTTTAACTCCTCTAGAGCTATTCTTAATTGTCTCATTTTTTATTGGGTTCTCTAAACAAATGCTAAAAAAGGAAAAGACCATCTGATTTAAAAAAAAAAAAAAAAAAAACAAAAAACAAACCCTCAGAAAATACAATTTTCATTATAATTCTAACAGTAAAATATGTGAAAACAGTTAAATTTATCTATTAATTCTACTATACTTCATGAATGTTATGTTTCATCAGAATATTTCAGTAATAGACAAGTATGCAGGTAACTTTACATGCACGATGAATCAAAATACAATATGAAAGGGTATGTGGAAGGAGAGAGCACCTGCTCCTTAAAGGGTATCTGGTCAAAGACCTTTTCAGGACAGAAGGGTATAAGAAAAGAAGGAAGCTATGAACAAGAATCCATATATGTGCAAACTTGATGAACTAGTGGTAAAGGAGGCAGTAAGGACAACCATACCAGGTCAGTCACACAAATTGATAAGGGTATGTGGAAAGTGGGGATGTTTGTTTCAGTATGATTATCTGATAAAGGACCTTGTTAAATGGAATACTAGGGAAAAGAAGGATTTGGTAGTAGTTTAGACTGGAGGTGTGGATGTCACTGGCCTGTGGTATCAGCCACTGGAGGCAGCAGGATCTCATTGTCAGCTGCTGAAACCAGTGGGGTATTTAGACTCCAGCCCCTGGGATGGGAATGGTGTGGGCCCCTGAAAACTAACTACAGGTGGAAAAGGGTGTGAGTGAGGCAAATAAGGGTCTTAGCACCAGCATTTGGGTCAGGATCACAGGTCACAGCTTGTGTGCAGCATACCAGCAGCTGGGGTAGAGTGTCTGTACCAACACCAAAACAGGTGTGTGGGGGGTGTGATAGTGGATTCACTGGCAAACTGGACCATAAAGAGGTTAGGAGTTCCTTGATGGGGGCAGCAGCATGAGGTGGGTGGAGAGTCCATCCTGGTACACCTAAGGGATCCTGCAAAGGGAAGAGTGACAGCCATGACCTTCAGCCTGGGCAGAGATGTCAGGTCCCCAGGGTTGTGATGTGCTCCAGCAGTGGGGCAGGAAGGTCATGGGCTGGGCCAGCTGGAGGAGGTGGCATCTTTTGCCATCCATTAACAAAATTTTAAAGCTTATGAGAGCTAAAAAATTCTTTCATACTGTTGTGCTCCAAGGACAGGCTGAATACAGCCAGTATCCAACTGCAATAGATTCTTCTAGCTTTAAAACATTTTGCATCTAAATATAATTTAGTTAAATGCTTCCACAATCTCTCTCCTGTAATCTGCAACTAACACGGTAAAAAGAAATAAGGAAGTCTGCATTCATCTCCTTTATATAAGACTCAGTCCAAAATGCCTAGCTGCTGGCCCCATGTGTAAGTCTGTGCATCTGTTTTAGCAGATGCTGAATTAAGCTCACAGACTGGAAAGTTTATTATGTTATATCATTAGAAGCAGGACTTTTAGTTGGTCAAAGGACTTTAAAGAAAAATATAACGATACTCCAACATCTGTACCTAGAGCGATGATAAGAGCAACACTAACTGGGGATGAACATAGTCTCTCACCTTGTACCGAGGAATGTGAAAAATTGGTCAAAAGTCTGCAGAAACAAAGAACAGACAAAGCAAACAAATATAACCTGTCAAAAAACTTTCCCCATCTCTAGCCCGGTAGTAATGGGTTTCTTGATGTTTAAATGGGGCCAAGGGTCGACTGACAAGAGCTCTGTCAGGGCTATCAGAAACAAGACGCTTCTCCCCTCCAGCTGTAACTCTTAGCAATCCAACTAGTAATCTTACATAGTGTTTAAGATCTGCTTGCTTACACTTAAACCAGCAATCTTGTTGAGGAGAAGTGAGAAAATTAATCTGGTTGTTTTAGTTCCTTTTGCAGCATTGGGGAAAAAAAAAAAAAAAAAAAAAAAAAAAAAAAAAAAAGAGAAAAAAAAAAAAAAAAAAAAAGAGAGAAGTTATTGTCAGGAAGTTATTGTCAGTTGTTGTTTACAAGGAGAATAGTATCAATTTTCTGCCAACCCTCCCATGCTTTAATATAGCGAGTAACACTTCCCTTACAAATTATTTTTGGGTGCCAGTGGGATTCCAAGCTCTCAAAAGTTTATCTAGAATTTCATTAACTTGGTTTAATGAGAAATGTAATACGGATGGTATTCTTCACTTGTGTTATGGTCTATATCTATCTATATCTACATCTATATCTGATATATATCTATGTCTATATCTATATCCATATAAAGTGTTCTTTCTTTAAATACAGCAAGGAACCTGAGCCCCATACTACTTAACTATTGTTTCAGTATCTCTGAAGCTTTTGTATCGCTCCATAAAGTTCTTCCCAAGAAAATTCTGACATGGAGGGAGGTAATTTAAAGCAATGCTTGTGTGAGCTGGTCTACATTGCTTGGCCATGAGCTCATTCTATTATTTTGTAGAATAACATAACTATGCAGATAAAATCTATACCAATAAAGAAAATGGCCTAGACTCTGTTGTCTGGCTCTGAGGGCAAGTTATCTGCCATAATATGTTTCTCCCCACTGCATAATTAAACTTCCTTAAAATAGGGTAGCTTCAAACATTCTGCAAACTGGAAATGTCTTCTGTCATGCCCTATACCCATGCCCAGCACTGACTGGCAGTTTTGCCAAGCATGCAGGAAAACCATTCCAGAAACTGGTTCCAGAAAATAAATGGTTTCACAAGCCAGCTTTTATGCCTGTTTAGTTCATATAGTTAGTATATAACTGCCTGCTAAGGCTGTTGTGTTTTGTTCTCCAAAGAGTTAAATATTCCCTCTTGGGTTGTGTAAAGTGAGTAACTAGAAGTCTGGATGCAATGCAGACAAACAAGTATCAAAAGACTGGAGTAGTCTTCTATCCAAACAGTCAATGGTGCTTATTTCTGCTTTTCCTGATCTTTGCAGCCTGACTGGTTATACAGACTCTTTTATTGCAGGGGACAATAGAACAGATCAGAGACTCATCGCAAAATTGAGCATTTATATCTCAGGAGTTTAATTTTAAAGCCACTTCCAGCTGACCCAACTGTTTAAGTCAAGGATCCAAAGTAGTAGGACAGGGAATGAGTCAAAACCTGTATGTCATCAGATATATTTTGGTCCACTCTAGTACTATAGACCTCTTGCACTCAGGTGAACTTCTGAACTTCATCTTTTAGTTCACGTGAATCTCTGAAGCATAATTTTTAAAATACAAGTATTATAATGGTAGATGAAATGTTCAAGGACTGACATCTAAGTTCTGCTTTGTTTTGTCCTTCAGCTGACTTAACTTTAAAATAACTGCTCATTTTAAGTCTATCTGAAATTTAGAGCAGATGGCAAAATTGCCCATCTTGCTAGTAAGATATAATCTGTTACAAGATAAGGGGATTTAGAAAAATAAGTCAATTTCATCATTCAGGAATGTAAATCATAGTGCTGTAATATTCTTTCTGAAACTTCTTAATGATCAGTTACTAAAATAGCCAAACTAAGAATGTCAGCCTTACAGCTGCAGCTTCTTAAAACTGATCAAAGATAAACCCTGTGCTCTCCAAAATTTTAATCTAATACTGTGCATCCTGCCTATCACCTGTTTCTCTTTGCACAGCAATATTTAATCACTGATTAAGAAAACTCCTTATGCGTACCAGTAATTAACCCTTCTGCCCAGCACTTTCAGTTAGTGACAGAAGCCAGATTAGGTTCCTAAAAATTCATACTTAACACAGAACAAAATGACAACAAACACTCAAAGAACTGATCACACTAGCTCACACTAGCTTTTCACTTGAGGATATAGCAAGCTCTCTCATACCATTTGACCACACAATAGTGAGTGAAATATAATTCTACACTGACAACCCCACTTACATAAAATGGAAATTTTAATCTCAAATTGCTGAAGACCAAGCTAGCTCTCACCATCGCCTTTAAAGTCATTGCCAGAGTTAGAATTTTTTTCCTCCTGAGAAGTCTTGGCTTCAAAACAAGGAATACACAACATTGCTGTTCTTTATTAGCTATTCTGGCTGAAGTGATAAGAACTCAATAGCTGGAAGGCAGGTTCTCCACAGCCTCTCAGTATTTCTTTCAGTATTTGCTTCATTTAGCGGATCGCTTTTCACCCATTATTACAACTAGTTTTCTACTTTACAGTTCCTCCTCTGGCAGACCAACTTGTAGGATCACTTAACACACACTGATGCTCCTTTGGACAAGAGATTTTATTATGAAAGTCTCTGCAACTCTGTCACTGAAGGTAATAAAACTCTTTTTAGCAATGACCCTAAGTAAGGCTGCTTTACCCTAATCTGAGGACAGTCCACATGAAGCTAACTCATTGACCGCACGATTTACTTCTCTTCTTATTTCTTCAAAATATGAATGTGTAGTCTCTGCAGTGTTAAAATATATAAACTTTTAGTTTATCTAAAAAATGTTTCATAATTAATATGCAAGCAATATTTAGTTAATTCAATTGACTTCACCTCTTAATATCCTGAGAGGAGACCTCTTTGCTAGGGGATCCTTGGGGAAAGGATCCTCATTAGTCGGTGACAGGAATGAACCCCGTACTCAGTGGCAAGGGAAGTTATGTGCTTTGCATTCAAGAAAATTCCTCCTTGATTCTTCTGGAGAATGTGACCAATAAATGGTAATGGAATCAGACATAGTTATTTACTTACAGTTTAGGTGTACCTGGTAAGTACAGATAGTCTGTTTCAAAAATGTGTATTTTAATATATTCATACACATCCCTAATTTAATGCTACAGTGTTTTGTACATTTATTTTCAATTACAGTCCTTGAAACTACTCACTCAAAGGCAAATCTTTGTAGTTCTTTTTGTTCATAAAAGTCACTTAAAGAGAGAACTTGAAAACCTCATTAACTGCAATTCATCCTTGATCCTTTCATCCCTTCAGAGTTTATTTAAACTTCAAAGTCTTGACCCATTCAGATTATTTAAACAAGTGCTCTGAAGTTGCACAAGATACATGACAAGCAATAAAACTTCTCATAATATGATCTTTCTTCATTGTGAAATTTTCTAGATAGGAATGACCAAGAAAACCTGTAATATCTGAAAGAAGAGTCATGTTAAGATTAATTTTATGAAAGAGCATAATGGACCTTAAACAAGGAAATACTCTGATCACATTTTTATTTCAGCCTCATAAGATGATATTTATCATGTTGACTGTATACGGCATATTGTCATTTATTCAACATGGTCATGTACGAACACAGTCTCCAATAGCCAAATTCATACAAAAACAGTGAAAGGCAAAACACCTTACATCATCTAAAGTTCATTATTTATTTTATACTTCCACGTTTACCCTTTTTTCAGTCACTTCTCCTTATGACCAGCAAAACTGAAAGTAACATAACAGCAATAAATAAAAAAAATAATCCCTAAATATTCATGATTAAATGAGAGTTCCTGGAATCACAGAAAGATAAGAGTCTCATTTTTGCTGCCTTTTAAATGATCTGTAACCATTTTTCATAGCCAAGAAAATCCTGAATATTAGATCCTAGGGTACATTAAAAACTAAAATTAGCTCTGGCCTAAAAAGAAGAAAAAAAGCCACCAATTAGAAGGCCCTAGGCTGGGATTGCTACTGCAATAGTGGTGAGCTAGGTGTCATTATCAAACAGCTTCTGTGTGATGATGGAAGACAATAGGAGCCCTCCCTTCTTGCATGGCCTGTGTAAGGGACAGCCACCCTCACCAGCCTTGAAGAGTGAGAAGATAGCCTAGAAAACACCATTCTTCCCATCTCTCTATAAATATTATATGAAAGTCTGGGAAGGGATACAGCATACATCACCTGGCAATTTGTTTATTTGTTTGCATTGCTTATTCTCTTGAAGAATCCGTGAGAACTCAGTTTGCAGTACAAGTGAGTTCCAGTATGGTGAATATGCTGCAGCCTTTGAAAGGGCATAGTACGTGACTTTCCTCCCAGTATAAAACTTGAAGCTCTAATGTTTTTGAAATTAATATTGTTTAATGTTATATTATACAAACTTAGCAGTGTATAAGAATGTAGTTCTGGTATAATTGTATTTTCTACCATTTTATCCCTAATAACTTCAGTGCAATCACTCCCTCTCCACTAAAGGAAAGTACAATTAGTTCTTATTAGTGTTATTGAACATTGCAGACAAACTCTATCATATTCTTTACTAAGAAGGTAAGAAAAAAAACATAGAATGGACCAGTTTTCTCGGAGTCTAATTCCTGTGTGACACACAGCTGCATTCCATCTTCTATTTAGTTTCATTACTTTTGTAATGACTTAGTTTAGAAGCTCCTACAAAAATATGCAAAGTCACCCTACTGTATCTTTCTCTAGCTCCTGTTTTTTAATAGAGTTGCGTTATTGGGTAGTGATAATTACTCATTCCACTCCTAAATCGATACAATTTTTAAACATTCCTGTTACCTGTATTGTGATTTTGGTTACTAAAATGCCTATGAATGCAGCATTGTGTTATGGATGGGGCTTTGAGGAATGTAGTCTAGTGAGAGCTATCCTTGCACATGGCAGGAGGGTAGGAATTAGATGATCTTTATGACACCTTCCAACCCAAACTGTTATATGATTATATGATTATGTCAGGTACTTTATATAAGTGAATCTGTAAGAGTTCTCTCACTGAGTTGAGAGGGAACAGGATCAAGCTACTAACAGAGGAGGAGAGACAGCGTGATACAAATCAACATATAATCAAATGCTCAATATTTCTGTGCTCATTTTCAAGCTGTGTTATGGCTCTGGGATTAATAAAGACCTCATCATATAACTATGCAAAAAGTTTCTCATGCTCTAGCTCTAGACTTGTCAGATTACTCCCTCAGCCTAGTGGATGTGTTATTGCCACCTTTATAGAAGATTTACTTGTTTCCTAGTTTCAGACTAATACTTAGATCTGAGGCCTTTTTCTCAACTATGTATATATATACATTTTTTTTTCAGTATCTTCTAAGTAATTTACTAATTCATAGTGCAGTTGTAGACAATGATTTCTTTGTACAAATCACCACACAAAAAATAACAATTTTACCACTGAAATTTCTTAATATCACAGACCTTAGACAGCATCCTCATTTTTATTTTCTAATACTCTGCTGACACCTTCTGGAATACAACATTATTTTGTAATTTTATAGCAAATTTGAGTAGTGATAATGATAGAGTCAATAAAGAAAAATATCTGATCCTGCCACATGTACCAGAAGACAAATATCAACATAGCTTTTCTATGCTTAGTGCCAGTTTTCACTGATTTTAAAGCATTAAAACCATAAAAAATCAGTAAAATATTAAAAAGAACTTATCTACACCAAGAGAATCAAATTTCAGGAAAATAATTATATTTCTGCTAATGCTAATGTCTATGAAATTTTATGTTGCTAATAAAAGCCTAGCTATTGAGGTCAATGGATTAAGGCAAAATCTCTGACTTCTTTTTAAAAATTACTAGAGGTTAAAATCAGAAACAGGATATCCTTTCAACCCCTGTCTCATCTCCCCCATTTAAATCCTCTATATTCTTTATGCCCCATCACTGTGTCTGAAGGTGGAAGTCTTGAAGCACATAAAGTCACACTAAGTGAGTGTGAGCACGACCCAGTTATCCATGACCTCTACAAGAAGCTGTCAGGTACAATATAAGATTTATGGGAGACCTTCATCGTTCTACAGCTGCTGCTGGAGGCTAGCCATCTGATGCCTAAAATGACAACCAATATTTATATTTAGGCTACTGAATCCCCTTGTTGCCATGCTCAAAGACAATTTCACAGACACCTAGTTGACTTTCACACTCAGTGACTTAAAAAGGAAGAAACAAACTATTGTTCCTTCTTTAAAAAAAAAATCAATAATAAAAGGAGCCTGTGACTCATAAGGGTAGTGTCTCAGGTTCCTGTCTTTAATGCAGTAACTATAATAACGCAGTGCAACAATGTTGAGAACCGGTTTTGGTTTTTGTGTTGCTCTTGTGGTTTGTTTTGGGTTTAGGTTTTTTGTTGTTGTTTTAGTTTTTTTGTTTGGTTGGTTGGTTTGTGTTGTTTTTTTTTTTTGTTTGGGGCAAAGGATTGTTAGATTCTAAGAGTTTTATTCTAGAGGGGGCTTTAAACATGATATTTTTTTTTACCTGTATTGTTTAAAATTTTGACAAAACAGATTCCCATTTGAAAAGAATTTCAATTCAATAATAATATATTTTAAAAAATAATTGTGGGTTAGTCCTCACAAATACACAGGAAATATTCAAATTGTTTCCTTTGTGTAATAAAAACGTGTTCTTCATTATAATTATATTTGATCCAGTTATCTACCGAAGAAAAAATACACCTACATGATCGAACAGGATTACAGAGACTTAGAAACTTTCTCAGGTTATTTTCTACTCAGTCTTGCCAGTCAAAAGGAAGTGCAGGCACAAGCAGGTATGTCACATGCATCAGCATCTGGCTGTATAGCTGACGTTGCCAGCAGGATTTTGGCCTCCATGACCACAGAGATACTCTTCAAAGACTGGGTTACTGCAGATAGCTGGGATCCGCTTATCGAATAAGGGGAATGACATCTTTGTTAACAAGCTAACTAATTCATTGCAGTGGCTTTTGGCTATATTATTTTGGGAGTGGTGTCCATAGCCTAGAGACAAGCAATGACTCAGGAGACAAGTGGCATGGGGACAGCTCCCACACTCCCTCAAAGACAAGGGGCAGGTGTCATGTCATCTCAAGTGCCTGTATGTCAACACTCATTTTCTGGGAAACAAACAACTAATGTGCAGTCTCATGTGCAGTTTCAGAACTATGGTATCTTTGGAAGTACAGAAATTTGGTGACATAGCTCATGTGTTTCAAGTACTGCAATGGAAAGTTGCAGACTATTCAAAAGAGACAGAAAAAACAGAAGGGGAGGGGTTGTGCTCCACATAAAATATCAGCTTGACCATCTGGAAATTAGCTGTAGACCAGAGGACAGATCTATATATTAAATGGTCTGACTTCAGAGGACTGGAGAAATCAATATATGAATAAGGGTTGAACCAGACGGTGTCCAGAGGTCCTCTCCAATCTAGATTTCTGTGCGACTCCATTGTGACATACTATTATTAGTGGAAAATGAATAGCCCTTGAAAGGACAGATTCACAGTGGGACAGACTGGGAATGTCCCTCACTGGGAATTATATCATGAGTGACACAGGATTGTTCATGCAAGTAACTCCTTCAACTGGATTTATGAATCTGACTCTTATTGACATAGATAACGTCCAGTGATATTAAACAGCCTTTTCTCCTTTAATAATTGAAGGAAATAAAACAAAAAATTGTTTGGAGGAAACTGAGAACTCAATTTGTATTGAGGACCCAATTTGTAGACTTCTAATCTGTGTGAAAATAACGGGTGATATAGGAAGCCAAGCAATACTATTCATGCTTGGTTTTGTTTTGTTTTGTTTTTTTCCTTAAGCAGCGTAAAACTAATATCCGTGAAGCCCACTTTGTTATTTAAGAGTTTGACAAGATAATTTCACAGGAACTAAGAAATTACATGCTTAAATCCTTAAAACTGCCACTAGAAACTGAGTGTATATACTCCAATATTGCGTCATCCATTTAAGATTATTTCTCCTTTCAGAGTTTTATTTAAACTATGAGATAGGCTAGAATGGATTTTGCTTTTGCCGTTGCAGTGATTAAAGGTTTTGAAGAATCACTGTTATGTTTCTGAGGGAAGTTTTGTCAGTTACTAAGAATATTTCTTACTGAATTTAGTGTAAAAAAATTCACATGAAACAGACTGTAGTCAACAGGTTCTACAAGTATATAAAATCTCCAATATTAATGAAGACTGCCAATGAACCAGCCAGTCATATGAGCCATAGCTAGTCCCACATATACAGCAGTAGTAAAATTTGAGTCAAAAGTGCTAGCAATAACAGACACCACAGAAATCTGACCGAGTTCTTTTATCATAGAAGGATCATAGAATCATAGAATGGTTTGGGTTGGAAGAGATCTTTAAAGGTCATCTAGTCCAACCTGCCCTGGCTGTAGGCAGCAGGGAGGTCTTCAGCTACATCAAGTTGCTCAGAGCCCTGTCCAACCTGACCCTGAATGTTCCCACAAATGGGGCATCTACAACCTGTCTGGGCAACGTGTTCCTGTGTTTCACCACTGTTATAAAAAAATTCTTCTTTATTTCTGACATAATGTTGTCTGGTTCATTACTGCTGTTATCTTCAGAACAACCTTTTGGCTGCACTCTCACAAACATTGGACCAAACCTGGCCAGACTAAATTGCTCCTGCATATCCTACTGAGACTAGAACAAATTGCAACCAGCACTGGTTTTCTGGATGCAGAACAGGGGAACAAAAGTCCTCTCACACACTTATGTGAGATGTAAAGGTGCTGCATAACGGGTAGAGAAGATTTAGAAGAAAACACAAGAATCCATTTCTACGTGTATTGTAGCAAATAGAAGAAGGGTAAGACAAGAACTCTTTCACTTGTCACCAGTCCTAAAACACTCCCTAGCATAGTTTTGGTACCTTCCAAATTTCAGACTCTTAAAAAACATCAAGCAGTGCCTGAGGACATGTATGTGCCTGTTGCCTGTCATAGTAGACTGAGAAAAATGAAAAAAAAAAACCACTTTCTTCTTTAGGAGGAAAGAAGAAGAAAGATTTTTAGGTCAAGCCTATTTATAACTGCAGGTGTAGCCAAAGTCACATCAGACAAGGACATCTACAAAAAATCCTAGTACACAATCTTCCATATAATGTCAAGAAAAAAAATAAAAACAAACTAGAGAGAGAGAGAAAAAAACCCCAAGATTAAAACTCACTCTTACAACTAATCTGAGCATGTTTGAATATGGACAGAAATTAATAATAAAATGTGAAACTGCATATGACTGTAAATGAAAATAATGCAAACCCAATAATTTTTGATTGTCCCTATCATCAGATACGGGTAATAAATACTCAGAAGATTTTTTTTTTTTTTAATTAGATACCCTTTTGGTTTTGTCATAGGTTTGTTTTAGTTTGTTATTGTTTTATCCTCAAAGGATGTAGGATGTAATTTAAATGTAGCAGATAGGTTATACCCTCAGTAGAACTTTCTTGGTGGTTTAGAGGTAGTTCACATCTCTCAACATATACTCCTGCAAAGCTTCTAATGCCCTGAAGTTTTGAAACCCAAAGTCTGCAATTCGTAGTTTTCTTTGAGTATTTGACTATATCTACTCATCAGATGCAGAACAATATTTCCTTGGCATGGCAAGCATTTAATTAATAAAGTGTTTTGAAAACACTGTGTAAGCTAACCAAGTAATATATTCTCTATATTCAGTTATATATAGTTATTATAGCTGCATAAGAAAAAGGGCAAAAAGCTTTTAATGTCCTTTCCTAAGCAACATAAAGGCATTTTTACCTATAATAACAACAACAAAAAAAATCATTATTTTTTTACTTTTCAGCCAAAAGAGAACTTTTGAAGTTAACCTATTGCATGAGACAAAAGATCCTCCAAGATCCAATGCCAACATAAAACTGAACTGTTTCTCTAGGTCTCAGTGAAAGGAGAGGGGGATAGTGAGCATTGATCACTTAATTAACTCCTGACCTTTTTCTCTGGGGACTCTGAGATCCTCTCACACTCTTCTACATCACTTGGGTTCACACCATAAGTGCTGGTTTTTTTAGAGTTCATAGTCTCTCATATCTGAACAACTACCTTGTGAAAGCTCCTGGCAGTTCATTGTTCACAAGATGAGCTAGCTAGATATATCTCCAAGCCAAAACTAAAAAGCCAAGTCTTATGAGTGACACCAAAAATACGCAATGAAGTACTTGTACCACTTGATGGAGCCATTATCAAGTTGCCAGCTATAATGCTCCCCTTGAAGATTAATGAGTGCAGCTGTAGCTGTCAAGAGAAGAATAAATCTACTCCAAATTCAATAACCAGTGAGCCTGGTCTACTTAACAGTAGGTTACATCAACTTGACAATCTTGGAATAAATCTTTATACTATTATCATAATAAACTACAATTTAGTTTGCCCTGGGAGAAGACCCTGGGAGCAGCCCACACTTAATATTTTTGTGGTGTTTTGTTTTTTTTTTCTCTCCTTCCTACTCAAGAGCAGCATTTTGCATTTTGCTTATAATTATTAGTGGCTTATTTTAAAATATTCAACAAAACTAGAGGTGTTTCAGCTGCTTACCTTCTTTACTGAATATTTTGCCACTTATTTGTTCTTTTCAGCAAGGAAAACAAAAAAAAAGTTCTTAATCTAAAATCAAAACAAGTGTTTGAAGAATTCTGTCAATAGTCTAGGGAAATACTATTATCTCTGAATGCCCTTGTCAAAATTCTTATCTTGTTTTCGCAAGCCACTTCTCTCCCTTAGGACCTGTGAATATCTCACAATATTTCACATTTAAAGTTGGAATGTAAGAAGATATGCGTGGAGTTCTACTCCTTTCTGAAAGAGGCACACTTAAAACACCAGAACACGTTGCGGATGTTTGATTAATATTGCCTACATACCAATAAATTACTGGTAGTCATTTTCAGGCTTCATGGAAGGTGACCTAATGAATATAAAGAGAATATGAGTAATTCAAAAATAATGGGAAAATTTTCCATCAGCTGCAGGCTCTTCACATACTAAATTAACAGGGAAAACATTGAAAGACTCATTTGAATTTGTTGTATGCTTATAAAACCAATTTTCCACCTTCTCTGCTCTAAGGGAATCACTGATTGGAAGTGCTTCCTATTTTCAATTGAAAGTTAGTGCAAAACTCCATCTAACACTAATGTTAACTGACACTGTAGACCATGCATGATATTTCAGAACAGAACCACAGTGTATTCACATTTGTTTCCTCACTCAGGGTTAAGAAATGGGGTAGGGGCATGCTTTCCACTTCCAGAAGGTACTTTGAGAGGACAGTGATGAAAGGAAGGAATTCACCAGAGCAGAATAATTGTCTTTCACATACATATTGTCATTTCTCTGTTCAAAGGAAAACAAAACCATGAGCAGAGAGATTTTGTATTTAAAGGTCCACATAGATTCAATAAAAATCACTGATTCTAAGATTGGACCGCTTCCTTCGTCATGCAGTATAAAACTGTAGTTCACTGACAGGCAGCTTGGATGTACTCTTTTGATTGCGTTCTTTGCCCAAAGCATTTCTTTTCCATCAGAAGATTGTCAAAGTTCAGCCAAGCTGCCATATGGGTCAGGTGTGTCTGTTCCCTGGAACTGAAGTTGAAAGTGGAAAAAAATACCAAAAAAAAAACCCAGAGGAGCTGAGGAAGAAACCAAGCCTCAAGTTCATAATGAAAATTTTAGACTCACATAATCCCCACTATCAAACAGAATAGTTCAGTGTTTGTGTGTAGATTTTGTGTGTGCTATCACAGTGTATGACTGAAACATGATGGAGAAATGGTTCTTATAAAGTGGAAGATGCATAAAGGAAAATGGGAAATAAAGGCCATAACTGTATGAGATAATTCTCTCTCGTTAAAATGAATGAAAGCTGGCAACACATAGTCCATCCCAAGAGCAGACAAGATGACAAGATAGCCCAAGAAGCACAAGTGCTGTGCAGAAATGGACATACTTTGTTTCACTTCTTCTAAATTGAAGACAGGCTTCCAGTACAAGATTGACTTGGATGACAAAAAATAGTCACACATGGTGACAAGTGAGAAAATAAAGGTCTTGTTTCTTCCTGTCATGAATGATTTGGATCTTACCTTTTCCAGAGCCATCGGGTTAGAGTGTTAATTACACAAAACATCTATAGATCAGAAAAGAGCTGCATTCCATCTCAGCAACACATTCTTCACTAATCACAAGGGAGCTGGGGAGAAATCCATTTCCTTGTAAGCCCGTGATTCTGTAGTAGGTTTTTCAATACTCTCATGTTATGGCTTTCATAACACTAAGCAGGTGACTGTCAAGCATGGCTACCAGAGAATGTGTGGACTAACTGCAGTCCCTGATCCATCAGCTACCGAGCCTGTATTTCCAATAGAAAGACAGGCATCACTGGCATGAAAACCAACACATCTTACATAAGGTATAATAGTTCAGTTAAGCATTTCGCTTTGCTTTGGGTTTTGGTTTGGTTTTTTTTTTTTTTTTTAATGCCAAGCCCAAGCTGTTTCTTCCTTTCTGTGGTATCATACTGTTCATGGTTACCTTGGCAGGCAAATACAAGCTAATTTTGGCCTCAGATCCTTTGTTAGTAATCCAAATTCACTTGACACCACACTGGTGCATTTTGTCAGTTCATCTTCTCTTGGGCTCAGCTCTATTCTACCCACAGCTATAAAGCTTCCTCTTGAATTTGGGGACAGGTCAAGTGAGTCTGAAAGAAGCCAAACACACAATCTCTGAGTGGTTAACAATCTTAATTTCCTAGTAAATTGGCCAGATTAACTGAATTTATTTTGTAC
>VXBW01006453.1:155845-215632 GCA_013400375.1 Thinocorus orbignyianus
AAGGCACCACTGCCGATGGTAGAGGAGCTTGCAATCAGATGATCTTTCTTTTTTGGGATGACACAAACCGTTCTATTCTTCTATGACAGATTGAGATTGGTAAATTATTCTCTTCAATAATGCAGAACAACAGCCATGCAGAATTCCAAAAGAAGAAAAAAAACAGCTAGACAGGAAAAACAGATTTTTATACACATCACAGAACCAAACTTAATGTCTCAGATTTTACAGGAAGAAAAGCCAGTATACAGTCTTGGTAGCACCTCCCATTCAAGAAAAAAATTCCCACAAAAGTAGAAGAGAGAAAGAAGACAAAGAGGACACCAAAAGAAAAAAAAAAAAAAAAAAAAAAAAGTTTAATGATATCTTAGAACTATCTGAAAAAAAAAAAATAAAAGAAAGAGTAAATGGAGAAATGGAGATAGATGAGCAGATACAACAAGGAATTGCATTAATAGACAAAATTGAGAAAACATAGAGATTATCTTGTTTATTGCAAGCATATTCCATTTCTTCCTAGGGTGTAATCTTAAATATCCCTTTTCTGTATGTTTGTTCTTCGGAAACTATTACTCTTACAATATACTGGATAAGTTAGATAAAAACTGAGATACTCCTGATTCCTGACATAGCTACTGACTGTGTCAAGACACCAACTTAATATAGTGAGACTCCAAAAATAAGCCTCTTGACACTTCCATAAGAGAAGTTTCCAAAAGGCTAGACTCTCATCTGGTATCTCTGGTGTTCAGTGAAGATGCTTAGATGATTTGATGTGTACCACAAGTTAAGGCACATACCTGAAATGGCAAAGCATAGCATTCACTCCCAGTTCGATAAAAACCCCCTACAAACAACTCTTCACCACTTTGGGTACCTAAAAGGAATGAGGGAAACACTGACTGATCTTAGACAGATAACTCAATGAAGTATTGTGAAGTCACAGGGATGAAAAAAAAATCCCATTAGTTACAGAAATCACTTGCTGCTCTACCATTTATACCTGACTCATCTGTACTGCACATTATTGTCAGCATAACTTTGAAGAGAAGCAGAAAGACATAAAAAGGTAGGATACAGGAATTTATATTCTACATGTAACTTCATCTGAAAGACATCTGCCTAACTTTAGACACTTCTCCTTTATAACATTACAGATACTTTTTGTGGAGACACACTTTTAGTGCAGTATAATGTAAGAGAGGTTAGTTTTCATGAAAGTGACTTCAGATTCAACCTAACTGAATCTGAAAAAGTGATCACAAAACTCTGTTTCTTCTTTCAAAGTTTAGGCATAATCTGCAGTGCATGAGCAGAGTGTGTTGCCATTTACCACCTTACCTTTTCTAGCTCCCTAGTCAAATTCTGATACAACTGCAGGATTAGCCTATATAAACCGAATACTTATTCCAGTAAATAATGTCTTTATAAGTATACATAGAAAATATTTCTGAGTAGTTTATCATGTGTTTCTTCACTTGAAATGTTACCGCATTTTGAATTTTATATTTAAAAAAAAAATTTGAAAATACCAGATTTTCTGAGCTTCATCACTCTTCAGTGGATGACAGGTCAAATCCAACATCACAGATGCCACCTGTAAAAATGTTCTCTGTTTAAACAGTGAATTTCATTGCATACTTTTCGGTTTTTTCTCAGATTCTTTAGGAAAGCACAATGGACACAAGGTGGAGCCAAAGACCCTTGAAACAAGCTATTTATTAATTAGGTTTTTTTCTAACTGAGAGATCTTTTGAAAGGCAGATGACAGAAAGCTCTAAATCCAGCATTTGAAGACATTTGCTAAAAATAACTAAAAATAACTATGTGGATAGTGGAGCCTAAAAAAAACTGTCTATAATTTTAAATTAAAAATATTTTTCAGTCCTTGTTTTGTTTTTAAAACACACATGTATATTCAATAAGATTATTCTTCTTTAAAACTCATAGTCAAAGAAAAATGTAAATTCCCAGGAAGTTTTGGGTGCTTTTCTGATAAACAAATCAAACTAAACCAAAAAAATAATAAAAATAAAAAAAAGAAACCCTGACCAGACCCCAACTTGTCCTTTAGTCTTACTTCACTAGGTTTTTGAATGATTGAATATTTTATTGTTTGGATTTTTGTTTTGTTTTATGTCAACTTTAATTATGATATGGGAAGAAAGAATAATCATAGTCTACATTACATCTATTATTTTTGTTGACACTAAGATTCTTTGGAAAGCCAAGAGTAAAGCAAAAGGGAAATTAAAGCTGCTCTCATTCTAATGTGAAATGATTAATGTTTAAACCTCTGAATTGGATTGATAAGGATTTTCATTATCACATGGAGTAAGCATATTTTATATCAGCTCCTCTATGGTTTCAACAGCATGGATCACATCAAACTGCATTTCACATCCCCTGAAACTTGAGAATATTTATTTTCTTCTATTTTCCTGACAGTACATTTGAAGGATCAGATGACTGATAATATTTCACAGCTGTCATCATCATCTAGTTCTGCCCACATACACAAGCCTTCATAAAACAAATGAAAGAGACTTTGGAAATTAGGGTCATACTCTTACTCATATTAGTAGCTCCAGAATCTAGCTGTTAAAAAGGACAGGTTTCAAAATTAGCCGTGCCAGAAATGAAACAGATTACTTTAATATGTAGATTGTCTGTACTTTCTTTATAGTTGTGCAGCAAAATTATTCAAATGTTTATGTAAAAAGAACTTTCCAAGAGCTGGGGTATTCCTTGAGCTACAGCCTCAATTAACACTTTTGCTGTTGGAAGCTCACCATGCTGCAGCTGAAAAGAGAGGTAAGAAGATCTTGAAACACACAAAACCAAACTCACTACATTAATGGCAAAAAACATTCTCATAATGATTAGTGACTATGTTTAGCTATTAATATATAAATGACCCATATTAAAAATGCTGTCTTAAAAATTATATCCACATTTAACTGTATAGAAATATTGACACTCACATAGATTCAGTGTAAAGTCAGCTGTGAATTAAATATTTACTGTTCTTTGCTCTGAGTCAAAAAAAAAAAAAAAAAAAACAAAAAAAAAAAAAAAGGGAAAAAAAAAAAAAAAGGATCTGCAGGCTGACAATGTGGTAGAATAGAATAAAGAATACTTCCTTCCCCATAACTGCTCCCACATGCTTGAATAGTGATGAATGAAGATGTCTATCTTATCTCCGAGCTGCTTAAGAGAAATTACGTATAAACAACAAGCATCTTCACAATCATTACAAAAAACCAAGGAACATACATCTTCAAAACTATTAAGAAAATACAAAAACACTTTTTGTATGCTACTGCTTCTCTGTATTGTGTCTGGGTTTGGGCCCTTCACTACAAAAAAANTCATGAGGTTCAACAAGGTCAAATGTAGCATCCTGCATGTGGATCAGGGCAACCCTCACTCTCAATATAGGCTAAAGGATGAAAGGATTGCAAGCAGCCTTGCTGAAAAGGACTTCGGTGTACATCTGAAAAGCTANAGAAACTGGGATTGTTTGGTCTGGAGAAAAAGATGTTGAGGGGAGACCTTATAGTTCTCTACAACTTCTTGGAAGGAGATTGTAGAGAGGTGGGAGTCAGTTTCTTCTCCCAAATAACAGGTGATAAGACAAGAGGAAGTGGCCTCAAGTTGCATGGAGATCAGTGACAAGTGGGGTACTGCAGGGGTCTGTACTGGGTTCAGTACTGTTTTAAGATCTTCATCAATGACATGGACAGTGGGATCAAGCGCATCTTCAGCAAGTTTGCAGATGACATTAGACTTAGTGGTGTAGTTGACATGCCTGAGAGATGGGATGACATCCCAGGGAACCTGGACAAGCTTGAGAAGTGCACCTCATGAGGTTCAACAAGGTCAAATGTAGCATCCTGCATGTGGATCAGGGCAACCCTCACTCTCAATATAGGCTAAAGGATGAAAGGATTGCAAGCAGCCTTGCTGAAAAGGACTTCGGTGTACATCTGAAAAGCTAGACATGAGACAGATATGAGCACTCACAGCCCAGAAACCCAACTGTATCCTGGCCTGCTTCAAAAGAAGTATGGCCAGCAGATCGAGGGGGGTGGTTCTGCCCCTTTGCTCTTGTGAGACCTCACTTGAAGTACTACCCTGGAGTCCTTAGTATAAGACAGACATGAACCTGTTGGAATGGGTCCAGAGGAGGGCCAGAATCAGAGGGATGGAGCACCTCATCTGTGAGGGAAGGCTGAGAGAACTGGGGTTCTTGAGCCTGGAGAAAAGGCAATTGCAGGGAGACCTTATTGCAGGTTTCAATACCTAAAGGGAGCTTGTAAGAAAGATGGAGACAGACTTTTTAATAGGGTCTGTAGCAAAAGGACAAGAGGTAATGGTTTTAACCTAGAAAAAGATAGACATAAGGAAGAAATTTTTAAAGATGATGGTGGTGAAATATTAGAACAGGTTGTCCAGGATATTGCAGATGCCCCATCCCTGGAGACGTTCTAGGCCAGGTTGCATGTGGTTCTGAGTAAATGGATCTAGTTGAAGATGTCCCTGCTAATTGCAGGGACTTCACACTAGACAACCTTTAAAGGTCTCTTCCAACACAAACCATTCTACGAGTCTATAATTATATGAGCTGTTTTCATATAAACGTGGAATAAATCTCATGATGTCTTTACTTTTGATAATGTACGATCTTAAATGTGCTCCGAGATTTGAGTTGTATGTCTAAAATAGCTTTTGCTACATTATATTATGGTGTGGTTGAACTCCCCTTTGTTTTGGAAGCTTGCTAGGCTCTTGTACTCACTTTACCTATTGTTTAACCTTTTCTGATTTATGCACGCTGATTCATGCCAGTGGCACGAAAACGTTTTTAGGGAAGTTGTTCTCAGAAAACTGAATGGTCTTCAGGATGCTGTGTAACTAAGTGGGCTTCTGTATTTACCTGTAGTTGCTAAATTCTGGAGGAAAAGTAGCTANTGCATGGAGATCAGTGACAAGTGGGGTACCGCAGGGGTCTGTACTGGGTTCAGTACTGTTTTAAGATCTTCATCAATGACATGGACAGTGGGATCAAGTGCATCTTCAGCAAGTTTGCAGATGACATCAGACTTAGTGGTGTAGTTGACATGCCTGAGAGATGGGATGACATCCCAGGGAACCTGGACAAGCTTGAGAAGTGCACCTCATGAGGTTCAACAAGGTCAAATGTAGCATCCTGCATGTGGATCAGGGCAACCCTCACTATCAATATAGGCTAAAGGATGAAAGGATTGCGAGCAGCCTTGCTGAAAAGGACTTCGGTGTACATCTGAAAAGCTGGACTTGAGCCAGAAATGAGCACTCACAGCCCAGAAACCCAACTGTATCCTGGGCTGCTTCAAAAGAAGTATGGCCAGCAGATCGAGGGGGGTGGTTCTGCCCCTTTGCTCTTGTGAGACTTCACTTGAAGTACTGCATTCAACCCTGGAGTCCTTAGTATAAGGCAGACATGAACCTGTTGGAATGGGTCCAGAGGAGGGCCAGAATCAGAGGGATGGAGCACCTCATCTATGAGGGAAGGCTGAGAGAACTGGGGTTCTTGAGCCTGGAGAAAAGGCAATTGCAGGGAGACCTTATTGCAGGTTTCAATACCCAAAGGGAGCTTGTAAGAAAGATGGAGACAGACTTTTTAATAGAGTCTGTAGCAATAGGACAAGAGGTAATGGTTTTAACCTAGAAAAAGATAGACATAAGGAAGAAATTTTTCAAGATGATGGTGGTGAAATATTAGAACAGGTTGTCCAGGATATTGCAGATGCCCCATCCCTGGAGACGTTCTAGGCCAGGTTGCATGTGGTTCTGAGTAAATGGATCTAGTTGAAGATGTCCCTGCTAATTGCAGGGACTTCACACTAGACAACCTTTAAAGGTCTCTTCCAACACAAACCATTCTACGAGTCTATAATTATATGAGCTGTTTTCATATAAACGTGGAATAAATCTCATGATGTCTTTACTTTTGATAATGTACGATCTTAAATGTGCTCCGAGATTTGAGTTGTATGTCTAAAATAGCTTTTGCTACATTATATTATGGTGTGGTTGAACTCCCCTTTGTTTTGGATGCTTGCTAGGCTCTTGTACTCACTTTACCCATTGTTTAACCTTTTCTGATTTATGCACGCTGATTCATGCCAGTGGCACGAAAACGTTTTTAGGGAAGTTGTTCTCAGAAAACTGAATGGTCTTCAGGATGCTGTGTAACTAAGTGGGCTTCTGTATTTACCTGTAGTTGCTAAATTCTGGAGGAAAAGTAGCTATGGTTCATGGTGGAGGTAGTTTATTTGCACTTGAATGCACTGGAGAGTCAATAAAAAAAATTTAAAAGCTTAAAATTTATTTTTATAAGTAGCTTATTCAAGATTCAAATAAAAATATCTCTCTTGAAAAACATCAAAATGCACATTAATAAAAAAAAAAAATAAATTAAGTGGAAACCAAATATTTCAAGAAGAAAATTAAATGAAGTTATATATTTCAGCTAAAAAACATTCATCTAGAGAAAGATAAAAAGAGATTTTCTTTTTTGAAACAGTTAAATGAATTTAATAAATGTCTTACTCCACACTTACGTTATTTCCATAAATATTTTAATGAGATATTTCAGAAATATTTTGTCACAAATTTTGCCCAGTTCTAGTTTGAATGGCAGAGTATTTTCTTACTTTTTGCTAGTTTAAATAAAAAATAGAAGAAAGAAGAAAAAAATATGTATTGCAGTTTAGTCCCTCAATAAATTTGCTTGAATAAGAACAAAAGAAACTTGGGTAAGAACACAAAATTCTTTTCATTGACTACTATGTAAGACACATCTGCTTGTCATCCCTCAATACATCATTAACACAACCTTCTCAAAAATATCGCTTGCAAAATAGAGACTGTGAAGTTTTTCTGTTCATAAGCAAAATCATATCTGACCACAGATATAAAGTTTAATTCCACAGAGATTAGAAACATTCGAAACACTTTATACAATAAAGGAAAGATTTTTAGCTAAAGAATGTTGTCTTGATGTGATATAAGTAAACTTGACAGTTATGGAGCTAGGAAATAGATAATGAAAATTCTTGCTTTGACAATAATCAGTTCCATCAGTGATTTAATATTCAGGTTTTGTAATTCTAACAGTTTCAAAGATGCTCCCTAAACACCTTCATCAGTGCTTCCACTCCTTCTTGCCCCTGCAGGTATTCTTCTGTGGTATACCTTGCTGAATTGTCCAATTCCTTTTTCTGACACTGAGCAGGAGATGAAAAAGGACGGGAAAAAAAAAATATTTAAAAAAAAAAATGAAGAAAAGGGAGAAAAAGGTTTATGTAAGGATAAACAAAAGAAATAGACTTTTCTCTCAGAAGTCCTAAAACTCCTCCTTTCTTTCAAAGCATTTCCTACTGCAGAAGACAAATCACAGTGAATAAACTTCAGCTTCTATTACATGAGAGGTTTCTTCTTTATGGAAAGAGATGGAATACAAATACTCTGAGATCTTTATGCACAAATGCATTTATATCTGTATTCATAGCTGCAAATACAGATGTAGAAACCTCACTGACTTGGATCTTGCCTAAATAGCCTTTGGATTTAAACTTGCAAAACACCTTCCTTGGAAATAATACTCATGCCAGGAGAACCTGTGGCCTGAGAGGACCCCAACATTTTAATTATTTGTCTTGGAGGATCTGGGGAATATATATCAGACAGTCTTTCTGAGCTAAGACTTATTTAGCAGCAATGCCTGCCTGATCCCATTTTAGTTGGGTATGAGAGCCTACTATTAATATTCTAAGATTTTTATCTCCTTATGTCTTATGACAGGGAATTACAAAGGCTGTTAATGCATTCTATGAAAATGTCTTTCCTTTTATATATTTTTAAAATTGCTGTGTTCGTTTTCAGTTAAAGTTCTGGTTTTGTATTTCAAGATTATAGATAAAAGTAGGTTCTTGTGCTCATTCATTGTCTCTGTCCATTCCCTTAATATAAATTCCTTTGGTAAATAAACATTAAAACCAAACCAAAACAAAACCTTTTTAAAACTTTTTAATTTAAGCTTTTTTATTTTTCCAGAAGTTACTAAATTCCAGAATAAATTACTATTATTGTTGAATCATACAAAATACTGATAAGAATTGGTCTTTTAAGACACCTAGTTTTAGAAATGCGTGGGATTCTTCTGCCCTTGCTGTAGATACTAGAAAGTCAGAATTTTTCATCCTACCCACCCTTTAATTAATTAATAGAAATCCTCTCTAGAGAACAATTTAACTCTTCCTAAGAAGATTCTTAGGAAGGATTCAAGTTAAATGACTATTTGTTTGGAAACATCGGTTCTTTGTCACTTAAGAATAGAGGGATCCTTAGGTGGCCATCTCACTTCAGATATCTAAGTTTAATACATATGTATATAAAACAAGAGAATCATACCTAGAATTGAACAGTCAATATTCAATACGCATTCAGTATATTCAAAAAAATACTGATAGACCTGAAAGATGAAAAAAAACAAACCCACCATATTGCAGAATGTATGTCTGATACAGTGTTTTTATTTAAAAAGATTTTTTTTTCTCATCCATTGCTGTATCAAACACTTGTTTTGATTCTTCAGTATGAGCAAACTGAGCATATTTCTAATAACTGCTAAATATTTGCTCATGAGATGCATTTTATTATTCCATGTATTTACTGCTGTCGTTGATAACTGCCTACTCTCTGAGGCAACAATTCACAATGCATTCTGACAAAAAACAGTCTTTACAACATTCAGTTGTAAAATGTTCTTTCATATAACACAGCTTTCGCAACCTGACTTCAAGGGTCCTTCTAACAGCATCTGCAGAGCAGGTATGGAAGAAAAAAGTTACTCTACAACAAATTCTATTAATCACCTGTTGATGAACTACACAGAGAATGCAGTTGAAAAAGAGTAATTGACTAAATGTCTGTGAGATTTATGATTAAGCCCACCCCCCAGTCCATGGCACATGGTATTTTTTCAAGTTGCTTATGACAAATTAGAAACATTGTCTTCAAAAAGCTGTTCTCACGTGGTAGGAACAGTAGAAAAGCATATCCTCATCTCAGGTACACTGTCCTGTGCCACTACCAATAACTTTAACTCCATGCTTTAAATTGAGTCACATATAATATGTTTTACATTTCAGAAGTTATAGATGAGTTTTTGTTTAAAGTAATGATACTTAACAGAATATGGGGGAAATGTATTGACTTCTGCCTTAAGACATAAATGTCATTTTATGTGTTTCTTATAGAAAAACTTGGGAGTTAAAGCTTTTTTATTTAAATATATTTCTATCTATTTTTTGTGTGTGTGTGAAAGAAAACCAAAATAATTATAAAACAACAATAAAAAGTTTTATGCATCACAATTATTTTATATTCTGATAACATGATAATGCTAGATGGGATTTTATTCAGAGGAGCCTAAGAAAGTTAGACATCTAATTGTCATTAATATTCGTTAATAGATTCTCATTTGCTTGTTTGAACACTACTGCTAGTGTGTGTGTCTGTGTATACTACCAACAAAAATGTGTAGATACATATACATGTGTACCTTTCATAATCCATATGTTTGTAATACAATGGGAAACGGGATGAATAATAGGGAATTTGTTATCAGGTATTTCATAACATCGTCAGCTGAAAATAATTCCTAAGACATCTCTGCTTTACTGAGGAACATCTTCAGTGGAAAGTTCTAACACTGTTGTACAGCTTCCAGCTTTTACAAATATTTCCCATTATGAGTGACAAGAGGATGGATACTTCCCTCAGTTGTGCTCACTACTACTCTGATACATTTATCAATGGTTCTAATTTTTTCATTTTAACCTTTTCTACTCGTATTCAATTTTTCCTCATTTTCTTTTTCTTGTTCTTTGACTTGCCCTTCTCCCAGTCTTAGAAAAGACTTCATGTTGTTTGGTTGACAGTCTAAATGAATGCTTATTGAGGACAACAGAAAAGAAGTTAATTAAAGCTGTTTTCATATATGCGTGTGAGCAAACCAAATGATTATTTGGCTTAGGGTTGGAAGCTGTTGGTGTTAGAGTTTTTGAAGCCCTCAAGGAATCAAAGGACTGTATTAACAACCAGCTTGCAATAATCCCAGATCCTGTAGCTTTTACCATCAGAACTCTATTGTTTTCTTTGAACATTGATGGAATGAATTTGCTTCACTGTTACTATGTAGTTCATCTAAAATGTGAATGTAAATCTGTGTAAATGTCCAGTGGAGCAATCTCCCAGGAAGAAACACTGCGGCTCATCTAGGAACTTGAGTAGTACAATGAGAAATTGAGCCAAAGAATTGTATTTTTAGACAAGGGACACATAATCGGTGACTGAATGATGAGTTGATGACTCGACATCTGTTATTTTCCTGGAAGGTTTCTTGTATATTGTTACACTGTTATACTTGGCTGTGAATACTGCCAGACTAGACAGCCCAATATGTATAGGTAGGAAAACAGGCCATATCTGTTTTTTATTTTGGGTTATTAAAATCAGTCAGGGCTGAATAAATTGAAAGTGCCACTTCCTCCGGGTGTCTGAGTTCACCAGCTTCCTGCCTTTGTCATCAATGGAACTTCCCCTTTCCAAATTGACAGGCCCAAACTCTTCTGTAAAAGATGGTAATTTTGGTCCTGGAAGCAGCAGAGACTCAGAGAAAAAGTGGTCAATCTCTTTCTCATCTTCTCTGCTGTTGAAGTCTGCTCATGTCCACCTTCAGGTTCTTCACTTGGCAGCACAACTCCTCAACAGCTACTGACCTCCTGCAGGCTAGGAGGTGAACGTTCCCTGGCCTTAGAGGGAGATGCCACAGCTTTCTGCAGCCTGAGATTTGCCAGGCTGCACCCTCCTTCTGAAGCTCCAACTGGGTCAGGACCTCCAACATCGCAGGAACTGTTGTCTCAGTGGGTGCTAGTGATCATGTCTTATGGCATGTCACCACGATAGCTGAGGATGTACATGCTGCTCTGAGAAGGGTTACCGGTCAGATCTTTGTACCCCTTTGCATGAACTCCTGCAGAAATTGCTTCATTTGCTGGATGTCTCTGATAACTGCATTCAGCTCAGACCTGCTAGCAGAATTCACGTACATAAAAATTCTAAAATTTTAAAATCTGAAGTTTAGATTTTTTCAGTGAAGTATTTGGAAAGAAACTGACTCTTGAATTGGTTTAAGAGTGAAAAATATCGTTGATTTTCTGACAATGAGGTCCCTGTCTTCTTTAGTCTTCTTCAAAAGGGTGATAATATGTGTCTATATGTGTTCATGTTCATATGTGATATAACTATGGGCAAAAGTGAATGAGTCTTCAAATGCTAAATTAAACAAAACAGCTTGTATACTGTTGTAGGAGGGTTCTTTGGAACTTTTTTTTTTGTTTGGTTGGTTTTTGGTTGTGGAGTTTTTTTTGGGGGGAGGGTTTAATGTGTTCAGTGGGTGGAGATTAAGTTAAATTGAATTGCATCACTCACCTGTCCAGAGGAAAAGGGGAGCACTGCCTCTTTCATCATTATTTGTTTTCTGGAATAAATGGTGGCTCAGTGCTCTTACCACCCTTTTTCTACAAGAAGCTACAACTGTTTTTATAGACTACAACTCATGTTTGCTAAGTTACATTCAAAGATAGGCAGAGAGCTGACAAAGAATGTGCTGGGTTTTTTCGGTCAATTTTCACAGCCTGTGAAGCATATAGTTTTATCTGTATACAGGATTATTTGATGTAAAGAAAAGGGAAGAAAAGATAACGTTTGGACTCTCTGTGAATGTGATGTGACTTAAATTAGATCAAATAATAATGTTTACAAAGGCAGTAGGTATCCTAAAACCTTCCCTGATGTTCTCCCATCTGCTGCATTAAAGCGGGCTTTCATCCTCCCTGAAGACCATTATTAAAGGAAGTAGAAATATTTCATATCATGTTGAAGAAATGAAAAGATGTGTGTGACTAATTCATCTATTTTAATATCTTCCTTCTGAACTTTCAATGTCCAGAACAAAGTTACCTGTTGCTACAGGTGATCTTTCTGAGATCTTTGCTTTGTATATTTCCAAGAGCATCAGCATTGAAAGGCAGAAGTAACACTGGTTTTAATGCTGTGCAAAGTGCAGTAAAAGGCCTGAGGAACCTTTCACCAGACGTAACCTTACAAAAAAAAAAAAAAAAAACAAAAAAAAAGTCTGATATATTCTACACAGAGCTCTGCAGGGAAATTTTGTGAGCCTGTGGTTACCGAATTGGCTTTTAAATTTACCTCGTCACAGAGCTGTGCTCCAAGATGCTTACATTAAAATGATAGTTTGAGGTACATGGAGATATATCTGAAAACCTGATACAAACAAGAAAGATAGTAGACAGAGTGTGTACATATATGACAGATCATCTGTTACTCTGAAAAAAATCATCAAAGAAACATGAGCAATGTAATATAGGTTATTCTATTACTGGATGTGAAAACTCTCTCTGAGAACTGAAGCTATGGAAAGATCATGAAATTGGATTAATTTGATACTCAACAATTTTAATAATCAAGGATACAATGTTGACTTTTTCTCATCTAAATCAATAAAATCTTGTCGTTCCAAAATGTATCTGGAGAGAATGCACGATTCATGTAGATTTTGGGACTAGGCAGCACAACTTAAAAAAGTCACCCTTTCAGATAAGTCCAGCACACAGCAGCTTGAAAAGGCAGGATTCCAAGTAACAAGTGATAGGATGAGAGGAAACACCCTCAACTTGCAGTAGGGGAGGTTTAGATAGAATAGTAGGAAAAATTTATTCACAGAAAGGGTTATCAAGCATTGGAACAGGCTGCCCAGGGAAGTAACTGAATCAGTATTCTTGCGGAGATTTAAAAGATATATAGATGTACCACTAAGGAACACAGTTTAGTGATGTTCTTGGTAGTGCTAGGTTTGCAGTTTTACTAGATGATCTTAAAGGTCACTTCCAATTTAGCAACTCTATGTTTCTATGATTCTGTGATTCTATGAGCAGGATATCCTTCAAAAAGGCAGGGTGTGCTTAGATGACATGTGGTACACTTGCCCAGCTGCATCGTTAATTCTCAGTCACTCCCAAACATGACCACCCTGTTAGCAATCCTGTAATGCTGTCACCAAACTGGCCTAGCATAAACCATGAGAGTTGGCAAGCCCTGGTTGTTTCTACATGGTGCCATGTAAATGTGGATAAGGCATTTGTGGACACCAGCTGGTGCAGCCACATGGCCCTTCACTTTTCTACATGTGCTTTTCTACATGTGGTTTTCAACTCAGCGAAGATTAGCTCATGGATCTCTGAGCTCCATAGCATCAATGGCTTTCCTTCATTTTATTGTCAGTGCATTTCACTGGGGAAAAAAATAAATCATCTGCATGAGCTTTATGCAAGTTCTCATGCTTACTATTACTCCACATATTTGGATTCATGTGGTCACATTGCACATCATTGTAACCTATGGTTTCAATCATTCCACATTGTTGTAACCTGCTAATATTTCAATCCTTCAATAAAACTCTTAAGGATATATGTTGGATTTATCTGGCAAGATTTTTGTGGTGCAAAGGCTACAGGGGTGGTTTCCATGAGAAAAGGCCAGAAGATGCCCCTGTATCAGACTGAGACAGTTACAGCTGGTTCCAAGATAGACCCACTGTTGGCCAACTCTGAATCAATCAGCAATGTTGGTGGCGCTTCTATGGAAACATATTTAATAAAAGGTAAAAAACTCTGTGCAGCAGATGAGGCTGAGAGGAATTAGAGAAAATGTGAGAGAAAGATCTCTGCAAACATGATGGTCAGAGAAGCAGGAGAAGGAGGTGTAGAGCACCTCCTTCACCAGAGTAAAGATCCCCCTGTAATCCGTGGAGACAAGCCCATAGTGATGCAGGTTGTCCCCCTGCAGCCTGTGGAGGATGACAGTGAAGCAGATATATGCCTTGCAACTCTTGGAGAAACTAACGGAGGAATCCAGGACAAGTGAACCAGCCCTGAAGGAAGCTGCAGCCCATGGTGAGGAGCCCATGCTGGAGTGGGTTTTCTGGCAGATGCTGTGACCTGTAGTGAACTCAGGCTGGAGCAGCCTGTTCCTGAATGATTGCATCCCCTAGAAAGGACCTATGCTACGGTAGTTCATTAAGAACTGCAGCCACAGGGGGGAACCCCACACTGGAGTAGGGGAGGAGCATGAGGGGGAAGTAGTGACAGAGATAAAACATTATGAACTGACCTTAACCCCCATCCCTCACCTTTGTACATTGCCTGGAGGAGACAAGACAGAGGAGTCAGGAATGAAAAAGTGAAGACAAACCTGGGAAGAAATGAGGCAGGAAGTAGTTTGAGTTTTGTCTTTGTTTCTATCCTACTCTATTTTATTTATTTAATTAGCAATAAATTAAAATAATCTTCCCCAAGACAAGTCTGTTTTGTCTGTGTTGGTGAGTGATGTCTCTGTCCTTATCTTGATCCATGAATTTTTCATCTTATTTTCTTTCCTGTCATGCTGAGAAGGGGGAGTGAAAGAGTGACATCTGAGTGTCAGGCAGCCAACGAGGATTTGCCCATCACAAGATAACGACTGTTATTACAGTATGGCTAATATAAAAATAAATTCTCATAATACTGAAATACCACTAATTAAGCTATTGTCCTCGACATCATTGTTAGATAACTCTGCATAGTGGAGGATCTTGAAGTTGTGATAATTACCTCTAATTCATGCATTTAAGTCTGTAAATGTTCAGAGAAAATAAATTGTGTGAAACAAATCATTGTGTTTGTAACATTACTTAAACATTCTGCTACTTGGTGGTTCTTAGGAAAATTAGTGGGGAAAAATACCAAGAGCAATTATATTATTCTTAGTTCACAGTACTATTAACAGGTTAACATTTATTTATTCAACTAAGTAATTAAACTTCCCATTGCACAGATTCGTTTAAATTTATTACTTTTATTTATATTAATGCCGTTAGTCCCTGGTACATATAATTGCAATCATAAACCAAAATTACCAAAGAAATAATACAAGATTTGTTGTCTCTGCTGTGAAACAAGCGGGCTCAGGCTGATATGAGCAATCATTGCAGTCTGATTAGTATGTGATGTTCCAGTCCCACTATTTCTTGCTGTGAGATAATGTTTTACTATAAGGATGAGTTATATTCACCAAGTACAGCGATAAGATGCATAGAACCATGTCTACTGATATTCATTTACGAACATGCCTTTGTTGATGCTTATATCCCTGCTAGTTTATCCACTACAGGAAAGAATATACAACCAGGACATCATAAAAATTTTGGAAGCTTTTCCAAGACTGTCAGAAAACACTGTTCATAAACAGTAAATACGAGCTGAAAAATGCCTCATTTGCAGAACAACCATAGTGTTTTATTCAGTGTAGCACAGCGCAGTACTATACTGACAATTAAGCAGTGGTTTTGTGCTGAATTCTAATTGGTTGATGTGGCTCACAACCTTTATTAAGCTTGCACCCTTTATTAATCTTGAATTACAGGAAAATGCAGTCACCTAAACTAAACTGAAGCTTCTTGCAGTTGCAGGCATTTCTGACTTTGTTTTCAGAGTACATTGGATTGTCTCTACATCGCTGCCTTGTTCACTTCCAATGTCCATGCCAATTTCCAATGGAAATAAATAGATATGTCATCACTGGTCAGTAGGTAGATAATGTGAAAAATTATGAAGGTTATATTTCATACAGGTCTAAACACTGCAATTCAGAGGCATCAGTTCTGTTTATACTACATTTTCCTGCAATTCTGTAAATACTTTAAAAATTTCACTTTGTTTCTGCTAGTATAGCTGTTCATGTTTCTTACTCAAATTTTAATTGAGTACTTAATTGCTCATATTCCTAAAGTCTCAAAAATATAATCAGGGAAAGAAGAGAAGAATTAGAGAAAAGAAAGGAAAGACAGAATATTTAACAATTCTGAACTAAGCCTAAAATCCATTCATGTCTCTTTTCCTTTGGTCTGTGAGAGCTGTCAATGAAGTTTTCTAGTCTTGTTACCTCAGGAATGACAAAGTATGCCCATGCTCAATTGTTAGGTGTAGATATTTTTAAAAATCACCCATCTTCAACAGGAATACTGAATCAGATTCTTAAATGACACATAAATCAACTGTGACTGTCTTCAGCTACCTAATGTGTAATTATTGAGAAGAGACAGACACTGCTCAGAGGTGCAAGGGAAAGGACAAGAGGTAAACAAGCATGAATTGCACCCGAAGAAATCTCAACTGAATATAAAGCAGAAGCTTTCATAGTAAGGTTAAACATTGAAACAGGTTGCCCTAGGAAGAGGCTAAGAACCTCTCTGGAGATATTTAAAATTTGACTGGACAAGGTTCTGAGAAACCTAGTGTAATTTTAAAGTTAGCCCTGTTTTGAGATGAGAACAGAATAACTCCAGAGATTGTTTCCAACATTGTAACACAACCAGTGGATTTTGGAGAGATGACCTACCGACTTCAAGTGTTTTAACAGAACTCCCACGTAAACTTGCCAAGATCTACTTTCCCACTAAGCCAGAAGAAAATGTATGGTGATAATGTAACTGCATTGGCAAACAAGAAGGAAACACATTTCAACAATAACAGAAAAAAAGATGAAAACCACCCAAAGTGTACAAAAAAAGGAAATCAGACTGAGAATTCAACAGATTCGTCATTGGCTTTATTTGTACTGGGTAAATGCCAAACTATAGCAGGCTTACAGAAACAAAACAAAACAAAACAAAACAAAACAAAACAAAACAAAACAAAACAAAGAAAAAGAGGTTACTTCAGCAGAAATATCAGGAATTAATGGTATCAGGCTGCTTTCTGCAGAAAAGACAAGAGGTAGAAGTATGACTTGGGAGCTCTGGCCTTTTTCATAATCTTCAGCCACCTTACAAATGTTACAATGCTTATTTCTGTATTTGTTGTCCTTCACTCCCTTTTCAAAACCACCACTATCACACAGTAATTCCCCCCCAGACCCAATTAATATTGGCATTTTCAATTTCTTATAAGCAACAGAAACTTAGAAAACACCTCCAAATACACCCAGTAGGGATTGAGAGGGAAAATAATGGTGCTACGATGACTCTAACAAACTATTAATATACTTGCTCTGTTGTATATTATATCACTTTCTATATTATATCCCTTTCTCTGACATACTGCTTGTCTTGTCTATTCAATTTATATTTTTATTTCTACTGTACCTTGCATTAAAAAAAAAGGAGAAGGTGAAGAATGATAGTAATAATTCATGACTATACAATGATTTGAAATATAATGATAATAATGAGAGAGGAGAAAAAGAAGATAAAGCTGATGTTCTAAGATAGCTGAGGGTAAATATAAATGGACGTGACAAAATTGTTAAGTGTAATGCAAAGAATCCAAAAGAACTGACTTCAGGCAGGAGAACAACATTGCTGTTACAGTCAATATGGGAAAACTGAAAAGAGCAAGAATATAAAAATAGGATCCATTTTTTTCAAAAAATGGGTGTTTAAAATACAAATGTGGCTGATGTAAAAAAAAAGGAAATGGGAGAATACTTCAGGGGAAGATTATTCTTTCCTCCTACATAGGAATGCGTTGCTCAGAAATGCCGGAAAAAAAGTAATAGAAGCCACGGATAAAGTAGGAGTTTAAGAAAATATACTTCAAATAAAATATAAGCATAACAGTAGTGGATTTTTAAAATGGTCTATAGGGTTTCACAATGGAAAAGTCAGAAAGTACATGCTTACTTTAAAAATGGACTGTATTTTAAACACAAGAATATTTTGCACACTGACAGTGATGCTTATCTCTAAAATACCAAGAATGACAACAACATTGTTGATGACTCAATCTAAGTTAGATTTGCCTCACTAATATTTTCTACTTTTGACATTAATTCAGGGCTAATAAACAAGGAAAACCCAACCACAATTAGTTGACAAACATATTTAAATTCTGACTCATGGCTTCATCAATGTATTTAGGGAAAGACAGGACAGATCTTTACAAACAGTGCTCTAAGTGGAGTGAGATTTGTCACTACATTTCATTTAGCTATGCTTTCTAAAATTCTTATAATGTTTCTCATGTCAAATGGCTGGAATTCTTGCAAGAACTCAGGAAGATTCACCATCTTGTACAAATAAAAGTTGTCGGTTTTCACTAATGATTACTACAGAATAATTGAAGTTAGGAGGGACCTCTGAACATCATCTAGTTGAACCTACCTGCTCAAAACAGAGCTGGCTACAGCAGGTCACTTACGGCAATCTACAGTTGGACTTTAAAGATCACTAAAGACAGGAACTTTGCAATCTTTCCTGGAAACTTATTCTAGTGTTTAACTACCCTCAGTAAAAACATGTTTTCTGATGTTCAGATAGAATTCCCTTTGGTTTATCTTGCGCTGTCAGTGGGAACTACAGAGAAGACAAGAGGCAGCAGTATGGCTTGGGAGCTCCTGACTTTTATAGAGCCACACACTTTCAGTCAAGAGAATTATTCCCTTAGCATTCACCAAATTTTAAATTCCTTATAAAATGACAGTTCCCCTAGCAGGAGACAGCGTTTGCTGTTTCGCAGTTGCAGTTGAGTTTTCTTACACAGTTTCTCTTGCACAGAAACCAAGCTGTTGTCTTATTTCTGCAAAATAGACACTGCTAGCCTATGCTGAACTCAGAACCCTAACCTCCAATTACATAAATGTGCAAAGTTTTTCTCTTTCTTCTTGTAATATGAAAGTAGGGCTACCCATTTGGGAGAAACAAAAGTAGTTCATTTGTGAATGTGAATTACCTTGACTATAGCGAGTTTGGAAAGCAGTATAAAACAATGAAGATGCAGTAGAATAGATGTCAGCGTAGGTTTCATACCTAATGAATACCTGCAGTCCAAAGCACAGCTTTATGGCTTGCTCAGAAGTTGGTGTTGCCCTCTCTCCACACTATTGCTACCCTAGCTAGTTACATTATTTCAGATACACCCATCCTGCTTCCTGAATGCAGTGTGGACATGAACTGCAATGCATTTATTAAATAATGTGATTCTAAAATAGGCTGTCAGGCAGTGTTTCCATTGTTTACCTCTTCCAAGTCAGAAAAACAGTAAAGCATGCGCTTTGAAAAAGAAAAGGTTGAGATTTCAAGCACATAGACTTCAGAAATGTGATATGCTCTATTTGTGATGAGGTAATGAATCAAAATATATACGTATGAAGATTCACGTTTTGTGGTGGAGGGGAATACTCTACCATGGTGGAAGAAGAAGGTACTGCTTCAGTGTAACTGTATTTACTGTATTTCCTTTATTTTTTTTATTATTATTATTTTAAGCAGTGGTAGCTGGGAAGTATTAGCAAAATTCAACAATTCAGCATTTCAAGTGAAATCATGAAATGAGTTAGAACTTTTTCACTGATTTCTGAAATTTCTTTGCAACTAGTCAGTAGTTTTACTTGCTTCCTAAGTATCAGAACCTACCTCATGAGCATACGGAGTTCATTAAACGTACCGGGAAAGCAAAGTAGATAGAATAAACAAATCATCTCTAATCTAAAATATCCTTGGCATTTAGCTTTGTTGTTTCTGACCACAGGACTCTGTTTAAGGAATGAAGACTGCCTGAGGAGAGACAGAAGCCATCTGACAAAGTAAGAAAGGACATCTTTGCAAAGTGGTTGGCTAATTTAGTGAGGAGGGCTTTGAGCAAGGCTGGTGAGGAAGGAATACTCACAATACCCGAAGAGAAGTAGAGGCCTAAGTGGAAATGAAGAGCCACCTGGAGGAATACAAGATGATGGAGGCAGTCTTATTACCCCTATGGAAGTTGCATTACTAGGGACATATCTCAAGTGTCTGCAAAAGCTGGAGAAATTAGAAACTGTCTATGAATAGTTCCAGAGCTGTGGTCTCATTAGTGTCACAGATACGTAATGGGGTATGACTCATAAATGAAGTGCTACAACAGATGGATACAGGCTCTTTAGCAAGGATGGAACAGGAAGGCAAGCAGGAGGGTTTGAACTTTGTGCAATGGAGCTGTTAATATGCATGGAACTTTACCTTGGAGCAAAAAGCAAGTTGGTCAAGGACAGACCAACATGCGTTATGTCATGGTGGGCATCTGCTACAGACCACCTGATCAACAAGCCTACTTAAGACTTATGAAGACTTTCTTAAAAAAATAAAAGTAAGATGAGTATCAGAACTACAACTCCAGACTAAATAAAAGTCAAATTTCAGATTCTTCAGGAATATGATTGGTGAGGACACATGGAACACTGCACTATATAACCCAGCAGAACTTGCTGGTCTTCAAGGACAATGATCCTTTCCCATGTGCAAACAATCTAGCAATCATGTGAGATGGTCAACATAGATGAACCAGGAAAATTTGACTGAATTCAAATGCAAAAAAAAAAAAGAAGTCCACAGAAGATGGATGAGGAGCACATACTTGGGGGAAATACAAAGACATTGCTCAAACATAAAGGTTTGAAATGAAAGCCAGAAGCTGAAACTAGAAAAGAGTATGAAAGGCAACAAACAGGATTTCAGTAAGTAACAGGCAGCAAAAAGAATGCAGAGGAAAATTTAATCTTACTTTCCAACGGGCAAAGGATCTAGTGACAAAGGATGCAGAAAAGACTTACAGCTGCTTCTGTTCAGTTTTACTGACAAGGTCTGCTCTCAGGCTTACAAGACCCCTGAATCTGTCAGATGTCTGTGGGAGTGAAACCATCACCCACAGTAGAAGGAGACTGCATTAGAATCCACCAAAAGAAGTTGGGCATACACACATCAGTGCAATGACATGGAAAGCATCTGAGTGTACTGAGGGAGTATGACAACATCACTACAAGAATATTCTCTATATTCAAATGGACATAGTTACTGAGAAAGGTTCTTAATGACTGAAAGAAAGGCAAAAACCCACACATATTAAAACAAAAACAGCAAAGAGGAGGATCCAGGTAGTAGGCCAGTTAGCCTAATCTTGGTCCCCAGACAGTTTGTAGAACAAATTCATAGACAAAGGTAACTCAGCAAATGAAGGGTTACAATGTCATGTATCACATGAAATGAGCTTTTGGCCTGCATACAGAGTCTTATCTTGTTAAACCCAGTAAATCTATGAGTCTGGAAAAATAATCTCAGGACCTAAAAATAAGACCTGGATTCACATCCATTCTGTTTAGAAGAATGAAACTCAAACAGAACTCAGCTCCCCCCCTTGCCTCAGATCTGAGTTTCCCCACCTGGGAACCAGATGGTTTGTTCAGCATCAAACCACAGTACAAATCTACGCATGAACAACAAAGAGTTTTGAACTCAAGTTTGGATTCAAATCCAAACTGACATCACAGCACAGACATAATCATAATTTAAGACATTTTCTCACTCCTCACTGAGAGAGTCTCCAGCTCTATTGCTATACAAATGTTCTTAGGATCTATGCCACAGATGTGCATACCCATCACTGATTGAATCCCACAATGACAGAATTAATTTTTGACTAGATAAATTCTACATCAAATTTTCTTACTCTAACATTTCTTTGTACTCTATGAGGAGTCATAATGATCCTCACAATCCTCAGCATTATTCACAGTGCAGACAGATTTTGAATGGTATCATGACAATCACAGAATGGGCATGAATTTCCCCATATATAAGACATTCCTCCTTTACATAGCTTTCAGTCTACTTGGCAGCTTAATTCCTTCATGCTTAGAAGGTTTTGCATTGCTCCTTGGCTACCTGAACTCCTGTGCTAATTTTAGCCAAGTAGGTCTATGTAGTATGGGTTAGGTAAATTAGTTAGTTAAATCCTCTGGTAAATTAATAGAATGCAAATCCCAATGTTTTTCTTCTACCAGTAACGCAAAAAGAAAGATTATGTAGGGTAGCTAAAAATGCACAGGTCTATTATTTGAAAAAGGCTACAAAAACAAGTGCTACTTACATATGTTAATAAAATTTAAAGTATTTGCTATAATGTCATAAAGAAATACTAGGTTGGTTTTGCCATCTAAATCTTATCTTACAATTATCTACATGCGTCTGTTCTTTTATTAATTTTGCTTAAGTTAATGTTACCATCTGCTATGCTTTCTTGAACGGAATGGGGATTATTTTGTATNTGCTTTGTGTGTAGTTTCTTTAAGCATCAGGATAGTTTATTTCCCTGTGATCACATGTAAAGTTTTTCTGAGAAAATGTTTGGATTTCTCTTCAGGTTTGAGCACAGTACCACAGATCCCTCAGATTGCTCTTGAGATATAAACATTCATGTACAGCTGTGCTCAAACAAGCTTGTTTACACTTTATTTCTGACATACAATGGGGACAGAACTTGTAAAAATCAAGAATCATCCCTCAAACCCCTTAGAAGTTCATCTCTGTATCCTGAAGGGAGCAATACTATGCCTCATATCAGCTTCAGAACCAGTAACACAAATTACTCTCTTTTTTTCATGTTAGCAACATTATGAAAGTGATAACATACAGGTAACCTGTTAGTATAATATAAAAAATACAAGAACAAAATTTCAGTGACCTCTGAGTCCAGTGATAGCTTTGTTAAGAAACAACAGATCCAAGAACATATCTTTCTTAGATATTTCCTAATGCCAGTCTACTGCAGACACACTAAATCAGCTTTCTGGCATTATTTGTGGTATAAAGGACTGGATTTGTTATTCAGTAGTTCAATCAGGCTTCAAGCCTGCCAACTTAAAGCTACATTTCACAGTCAAGCTCAGATTAGCCTGTATGAGGAGAAGAAAACATTAATAAAATGTGACAAATAAATTAGTGTGACTTGGCTTTAAAATATTGCTCTTTTTTCCTTTCTTCCCTCAAGGAAAATTATTCTCTCCAAGATTTTGGCAACAAAAATAAATTGTCTGTGTAATACAATGATAGTTAATGAAGTTTCCAATTCAGGACCAATGTCTTTTCAAATATATATTACAAAATAGTTAGTCCTTGACATTGGCTTTGCACAGAGAACTTCTATATGTTTGTCAGAAGAGGCTTGCCTTCCCCAAGAGTGAGTTCCTGAGCCTGGGAACACTGCATGTGACCACTACCATCAATTACTATCTCTTTCTCTATCACCACTTATAGGCTATCTCGCCTTCAGAAATGTCAAAGAGCAAGCATTTGAAGAAAGATGAACAACAGTCATGTATTGAAATGCACTCCCAATTGCATATGCAAAGTTCTTTCAGGGCTCCAATTAAACATGCAAGCTCTTTCAGGGAGGTGGACACCCCTCCACATTGGTATGTTTTTCTCCAGCATAGTTAGGGAAGAATAACAATACACTTGTCCCTCCTTCTGCAGAGATCCTGTGTAGCAATGCAGCACAAAAGTTGTTGCAAGGTGAGCGAAGAGTTAAGTTCCTCTTTATCCTGGCTGCTCTCCTGAATTTTGGACAGCAGGGACAGAGAGGGACAGGGGATTCCTGTTAAATATAAAGCTGTTCCTTTGAGCTGCCAAATGGTCCATCATGCCAATCAATTTCTCTGTCAAACTACACAATGCATCTTCATCTCTGTGTTAAGGTTTGGAGACAGGAGATTTAGCAAGTACTAGCTCTCCAGCTCTTTTCTGGAAGGGATGCTGCCCCCAGGGAATTTCTTCTAACCTATTGCAAGTCTTTACTCCAGCCTCTACTATGGAGCATACAGGTGTGGGAGTGAGAATTCAATCTTTAACATATAACCACAAGTTTAAGATACAGTTTCACCTCAGGCATATAACAATAAGCATTTTGATACTGACAGATTTTCTTCAACTCAATTAAAAGTCTTTAACTCAGTTTGTTAATCATAAGCTTTTTTTTTTTAAACATTTTATTCTGAAGGTCTTGTGGAACTACAGTTTTTCAGTTAGACCTGAAACCTATTCAGATGGGAAAGTTTCTGTATTTGTAAAAGGAGCTAATAATAAACTAGAGCTTCTGCTTGATGGATATCTGTTTATGGTAAAGAACTGGAATGTGGACAAAGAGGAAGTATCTGTTTTCTTTCATCAGTTAACATATTTTGTTACCTGAAATGGATGTATGTAACTCATTATTTGGCACTTAGCAGATAAAGAAATTTGTATGCTAGTATCATGTATAGATGCTTGCTTAGATTTGTATGTGGTCATGTTTCAGTAACTACACTATCTATGGCATGTCCCCATAAAAATCTAAGCAGGAGTCTATGCAAAAAGTGAGCTGATGTGACACACAGGAGCCATGAATAATGATACTAATGTACAGATTTCTTCACTCATGAACTGAGGAGCCAGCTCAAGATCACATACTTCGCATTGTCTGTCTCACCAGCTACAGCAACTGTAAGGCTACCAATTGATCTAAATGGGGAACTTTCCACTGCTTGCGTTGGTCTCCTGTAGAGTAAGAAGTAAAAGGTTCAAGGGTTCAGGAGAAAAGCATAAAATCATGCACCTCAATTACATGTTCAAGTGTAAGTAGTTTTTTTGTATCTGCAGGGCTTTAAGAGAACAAGCCACAGTTTAATAAAAAACACCACAAAATGGCTACTTTTGCTTTGCAGTACAGATTTAAATGTCTGACTTTACAACCCCAATTTTGAAAACATTAACCATAAACCTTCACTTAAACCCTTACTACAGCAACTAAAAACTACCCGTGGCTTTGCTTTATAATGTGTTTCAATGTTTTCTAGGAGCATAATACAATTTTATAGACTTTGATAGCATGATAGGTAATGTGACATAAGGACTAAACCAAAAAGTGAAGAAGTTTCTTAGTCAAGATCTTAATTCAGAGTTCTGTAGCTCTTTTTTATCAATTTCATTGATTCAGGACTGCAACAAGAACCTTCCTAACTCAGTTTAAAGCAGTAGCAACATTTCATTATCATCTGCATCAAGGGAATCCAGAAAATCTGGAAAATAATTTATGAAAATATTTTTTCATTCTATTATTTTGTAGCAGTATTTTTATGACAGTTATACAAATAGCCCTATAATTCTGTAATCCTCTTAAGCTCAAGTGTGGCTATCTTGGGAAGATCTTAAACATCATGATTCAAAGGATTGTATATTGTTGACCAAATTGATAATAAGATTCACTGTAATTTTGTAATAATCAAAATGATATGTGCCCTTGTGATACTACTTGATGTTCTGTAATGAGAAGATATCTAATTTCCTGCTGTTGACTTTTAACAAGGTAAAATGAAAGCTGACTATCAAAAACCTTACTTAAAGCATGGTAAATATCAGTGCTTAGCGGAACAGGCATTATTTCAGATAAACTTTTTTCATCACCAGCTTCAGAGTCCCTACTAGCAAGGCTATTATATGAGAAATAAGCAAATGTTAGAGTTTTTCTGAGACAAGGCAACTATATAACTAATATTCTAGTTGTTCTGCCTGTGCTGAAAACTTAGAGAAGTGGTGTTATTGATCTGAAAGTGACACAAATGCCTGATTTTCAGTGTCTCAGTAATGATGGTTAATTTGACAGAGTGGAACGTCTGCACTGACTGCACTTTTAAAAAACTTCACACCTTTCATGAGAGCTATTAGGTTTAAAACACTGTATTTTAAAAGAAGGTTAGAATTTAATACAACTTCCCAAAATTAGGAATCAAATTACAAATTGTCAGATAGCTTGTCCTGTCCATAACAGAAATTATATCTATATAGCATAGTCTTTGGCGTATAACAATACAGTGACATCAGGGATGTACTTTATATCAATTACTTCATAATTTATTCTGCAAACTTTTGCTACAAGAGTGCACAAAATAAAATAATACAGTTATTGGCTCTGGGGGCTATCTGAAGCTCAGCTATCAAATTTTTTAAATTAAAATACCTGATAACATGCAGAAATCAGGCTTGACATGTTGGAAGAGAAAGAACTTCTAAATCAAGTCCACTGGATTATAAACAGGTATCTTAAATATAATTCCTATTAGATAAATTAATATAGTCTAAGAAAAATCCCAATTTATGTATTTGCATGAGACTTAGGAACTGGAATAAACCAAATGGAATATATTACATTATTATCATGTTTCACTGTGTTTATATCACACAACTAGCTTGATTTAATTTCTAACAAACTCTAACTTGAAATCTCATTTCTCTGCAAGTCAAATCATCAGGCAGGTACCTCTGAATCACGATGCAAGCATTACAGTAAAACCACCATATTTCTCATGTGCCCAAAAAAGAGAATACAAAATTTAAAGCATTAAGAAAAATATTTCAAATACAGTGAAAAAGAATAAGTAAAAAAAAAAAAAAAAAAAAAAAAAAAAAAAAAGGATAAGAGCAAAAAAAAATATTTGATTGCAAAACTCATTTAATACTGCTTGCTTCTAAAGCATGTATGTATACCCACGTACCTAGTACACCAGCTACCTGAGAGTTTTATCACAACCTAATTTGTGTTTGAGTGATTTCCATAAAAAAGTGATTTAACAGCAGCAAATATTGTGCAGAACATAGTCTTTATCTCTTCTGTAGGGTATGTCCAGAGGAGAGCTACCGAGCTGGTGAGGAGTCTAGAGAACAAGTCATATGAGAATGGCTGAGGGACCTGGGTACATTTCATTTGGAGAAGAGGAGGCTGAGGGGAGACCTCATTGCCCTCTACAACTACCTGAAAGGAGTTTGTAGAGAAGTGGGTGTTGGCCCCTCTCCCAAGTGAATAATGACAGGGCCAGAAGAAATGGTCTGAAGTTGCAGCAGGGGAAATTCAGATTAGATATTAGAAAGAATTACTTTACTAAAAGAGTGGTCAGGCACTGGAACAGCCTGCACAAGATGTTTGAGTCACCATTCCTGGAGGTATATAAGAAGCATGTAGATGTGGCATTTCAGGACATGTTCTAGTGATGTGCTCTAGTGGCCGAGATTCTAAGAGTTTTTTGTGTGTGTATGTTTAGACTTGGTGATCTCAGAGGTCCTTTCCAATCATGACAATTCTGTGATTCTGTGTGATTCTGTGAAATACTGAAAGGGTGGGTGTCAAGAGGATGGAACCAGTCTTTTTTCAGTGCTGCCCAGTGACAGGACAAGAGTAAATGGGCACAAACTTGAACGTAGGAAGTTCCGTCTAAATATAAGGAGGAACTTCTTTAATTTGAAGGTGGTAAAGCACTGGAACAGACTGCTCAGAGAGGTGGTGGAGTCTTTCTCTCTGGAGACATTCAAAACCTGCCTGGACATGTTCCTGTGTAACCTGCTCTAGGTAGATCTGCTTTGGCAGGGGGATTGGACTAGGTGACCTTCAGAGGTCCCTTCCAACCCCATATCATACTGCTATTCTGTGATTTGTGGAAAGAATTAATACTGTCAACAAGCCACTAGTAAAATTATGCTCTAACTCATGTTAGTTGCCACACTTTCAACAGTTTTATATTTTTTTAAAATGTAGCCGTTATTCTCAAGACTGAAAAATATAGTGAATAAGAATTTATTTGATTTCAAGGAGAAATTGCTAAATATACGTGAGTCAGAAACATTTCTAGCCAGGAGTGCTGTAGCTTTCACCCACCCTTCCTAGGGATGCTGCCTTCTAAAACAACCTGATATTTTTAACATGCCATATACTTCTCCCTGATTACCTCTGGCATCATGTGGTATGCTTGAGGATCTAAAGCATCATCCTTATTTGAAGACATGATATTTTCCTCCTTCCTTCTCAAATCAGAATGACTGGAGCAATGTAAAGACAGCATAACAACCCAGAAAGTGGTTTTATAACATAAAACTTACGACACGCTACATACTCTAAGAATCAGTATGAAGGAATATGCAGGTACCGGTCTGTAACAGGGCTAGAGGACAGAAAGTGCCTGTTGAGAAAGGTTCCAAGACAGGATTATTCAAAGACCTGCAGAAGTCAACTAGCTGCTTCCACTCAAAAAAAACCAAATCAAAACAAAACAAAACACCCAGTCTTTGTGATCTATTATTTCTATTTTAAAGCAATCCATACACACTTCTGTGTTTGAAACAAAGACATAGAGACATACATATTTTTCAGATGGATACAGATGCATTCACAGAAACATTGCACACAATTTAAATATTTATATTTTGCCACAAATACTGATAGGATTTGTCTGTGTTTAAGCCATCATTCTTACTTTATCCTTTAGAAACCACTGCAATTATAAAATGTATCAACACAGGAAAGCTCTTAGAATGTGTAGATGAGCCTTTAAAATAATTACAGTAAAGAATAAATACATTTTCATGGCCTAATTCTCCATTTCTATTACCTGAAAGCATCACTGTGACTCCATTGTACTATCCAGACTCAAAACTGCTAGAGAAAAATCAAGCTATATACTTGTGACATAAAACCACAACATTACAGAACGCTTTCCTTAAAAGCACTCTCCACATTTACATCCATTAACATATATCAAAACAAAAAGTAGTTTGGTCAAGTCAACCTTTTTTCCTCCGTGAAACATTTATTACCTCATTCTACTTGCAGAATATGAACATACTTAGCAATTCTTTGTACATACCAGATTCTGGAAGTAAAATAACAATTTCTGCCTATTTGGAAAGCAAATGTATATTGAATTAAAATATTCTGGATCTTCAACATAATATCAAAAAGTGATGAAAGAAATAACAGCTTTCATAAAGCAGAACTGCAACATGAATTACCTTGAATACGATTCAGGAAAAATACATCTCAGTATTTTACATAATAGCCCCAGAATGACCATAGCTAACACAGCGTGTTAGCAAAAAACCAAACACATCCTGAAACCACACTGGAACAAGATCCAGATGTGCAATATCTTTCCTTTATGTAGTCCCTACTCCAAAGCAACTTCAGTCTACATCCAAGGAAGGACAGAATAGGTCACCTCAATACACAGTGAAGTATTCCTCTGATTGAAGGGAGAATTCTGTCTACACAGCAGAAATATGCTTTTCAAAGATTGAAATGCTATAGGGAAAAAGAGGCATTGAGAGAAGAGCCATGACTCAGTATTTAGAAGTGAAGACTGAAATGACTAGACTACAGAATCCTCCTTCATTGCTGCACTGACCAATCAATATTTTGTCTCTGGACACGAGACTTACATTCTTCCCTACATAACAGTAAAGGTAGGACACAAAGTGTTATTTCTTAGTTTTTAAATATTTTCACAAAATTTCAGAGAACTCTAGAAGGTAATTTTTTGTCAGTTGAAGATTGAACTGAAACCACAAAGTAAGAAGCTAATAACACTGTGTGGATGGCCTCCTAGGTGTGTGATATAGCCCCCAGCACCTCGGGGATATTAACTCGATTTAAATGGTCACTGCCAAGTGACACTCCTGAGACTAGGAAATTTTGACCAATCAACTATGACCACCAGACAAAATCTGAAAGACATAAGAGCACTAGAAAAAGACCAGGCACATAGTTACAAATGGAGACCATAATGAGACAAGTGTTTGTGCATTCCAAATCACACAGCTGTACAGACTGGGACATCCAAAACTTGAAATATGTGCGGGTTTTATAGTTTCCAGCTAGCTTTAATAAAATTCATGTGTACAGCTGACCCAGAATTCTGCAGTTCCTAGTTTTGTAATTTTGGTTGTACAATTTCAGGCTTGCTCAAGGGTTACAATGGAAAAATCCCAGTCAGGAACCTACGGTGTAGCCAATTCTAAAGACAGTTTGTAATACTCATATATTAAAAGGTCTGAAAGAGTCAGGTTTTGATTGATCTACCTTAGAGTTTGAATTGCAAGGTACTTTAATATTCTAAGGTGGAGATGTCTTATTTACACTGATAGCACTGAAAAACTGGAAAGTGCAGAAATTTGACAAATGCCTTCTATAAGATCTTTCAGAGTTTGTTTCATCTTTGCGCTTTATCTTCAGGCACTACAAATTTTGAGATGGAGTCAAAGTTATGGATTTTTTGTTTTGTTGTTTGTTTCTTTAATGTGAACTGTAATAGTTCAGGAACTACTTCTAAGTAATCTCCAAAGTTTGCTCAAGCAGGGAAAATGACATGACAGAACATGCAGAGTCTTAAAGTATTATTAATTTTGGGGGTTTATGGTTGCATTTGGCTTGTGTGGTTTCTTTTTTGTGTGCGTGGTTGGTTGTTGATTTTTCGGGGGGGGAGATGGACGAAAATATTATTTTTAAAACATCACTGGTAAATATGGATCATAGAAAATATTTTCTCTGTATAAAACTCAAGGACTTAAAATTACTTTGCAGTGGAATTAGTGGGTGTTTTTGAGTGACTTCAAATGGCCGAGGAGTTTATCCCAGGAATTAAAAATCCATTTAAAACGCATTGAGATTAATTCTATTTAACTGTAACAGTAACTCATTCAGCTTCCTGGGTGGAAACAGAAAGAGATATTTGAAATTTCTCTTTATTCTCCAGTTCATTTTTAGATGAATCTTAGGTTTACTAGGTTCTTAAGTACTTCAGCTAAAGGCGCGAAGACACCTTTTCACGAAAGTGACTCAATTTACCCATGGCAACAGAAAAGAAAAAGGAGACTTGCAGATTATCTGAAGGGAGAAAAGTGTTTCAGATGTTTGTTTGAAGCTTATCTTGGAATCCTTGGAGTATTTTTGCAGTTTAAAAAAAATATCAACTTAAAAAAATTTTTACATCCGTTTGTTTTGTAGTTACTATTTTGTTCACATGCCGGCTGATGGCTAAACATGTAAACATGGAACAGTAGATTAATGGTGGAATGCCAACTGATAAAAGTGTGCTTTAAAGAGAGATTGGATTGAAAAATTCCTTACTTGGCCAAGAGGAGAGAGGATACTATGCCAACAGCGGTGGGATGCTTGAGTAAACAGATAGAGTGACAACTTGAAGAAGACATTCTGTACTGAAAAACACATTTGTTGGGATAAATTTGGCAGAATATATAATGCTTACCTCTCTGTATAACAGTAGGCATTTTATTTCCTTTCATGAATCTTTAAATTTCAAATAGACTAGGGACCTAATTGTGTGAAATCTTGTCCAATTTTGCTTTCAAAGGATATGTAACTCCTGTTTTCAGTCTTTGTTCATGTGTGAGGGGTGTTTCTTTGTTTTTCACAAATATATTTCTGAAATATATTTCAGTTCATTAGACAAGGCTTTCTAAGGCAACCTGTATACCACAGTTTATGATGGTATATGTCACAGGCAATGGCTACAGCTGAAATTGAATGGATCTCACTCTTCCTCAGTCCTTGGTGTAGTGGCTGAGGAGGGTCTTGGGCTGCAAAAGCAAATTGCACCACAGCAATTTCCTTTAGATTGTGCTGATTTCATTATGAAACCTCCATTGGTGCCTCAATTAGAATTTTCTGGTGATCTGAAAAGCCATGTAGCATCTGTAGCCTTACCTGTGGAGATCTTCAGTGAAAAAGGAAGGAGTTAATCCAAGAGATTACTTGCCCTCATCGCTCTCTGGAGATGTCCTTTTTCTCTGTCTACAGACAAACATACTGACGTACTTCAATTTCTATTACTTCGTATGAAAAAAGAGCAAGTATAGATCATCATGGCTAAGGGGGAATCACTTAAGTTTAGACATCTGAAAAAATAAACATACAAATTTTATTTTAATTGTTGAAAGAGGCACAAACATATCAAAATAGAAATTCATCTGACCTTACTTGGGCACATATTTTAGGATAAAATGTATCGTCCTCTAGAAATTTTCTTTTCTTTGAACAAAGATGCACTGAAGTATTAAAGGATTTTTTTTAATTATTATGCAAGGAAAAAATATCTCCCCCAATAGCTTCTACACTGACATTGATTTTCTGCCCCCTAATACATAGCTGATAGAGCCATCAGGTTTCTGTTTGTATCATTTACCCATTGAGCTGTTATCTTTAAAACTATGCTTTCAGTATAGTTGAAGAAAATATGAGAATCAGAGGAATCTGTTAACCGCACGTGGATTGAACCACCAAACTGATTGTGAGTCATGACCCCAGGATGACTGGGTAGTCACTTCAGAAGAAAATCTGTTCACTTATATTACTAATAGACTACATATGTGGAAATACAACACAGTAATCCAGTTTGGCAAAATATAATATGCTAGATACATTATACTTCCTTACAAAACAAAACGGGTTATAAACATTTTTGAAGAAGTGAAAAATTTCCTATGATAAATTTTTCTGTTATGACAATAGCATTCAGAGAGATTGCAATGCATACAGTACAACTGATTTCATAATCAGGAAGGTGAACATAGAAGTAATTGTAATAATATGTAAATATATATGTTTTTCAGCTTCAGATATTTTTCAGCAGTCCTACACTTGTATTTTCAGAAAAGATCGTGAAAAATCAAACATAAAATATATTTTAAATTGACTAAAATTGAAGATTCTAAGAGGTAAGATGAAGATTATTGCATTCTGATAAAATACAGCTAAGATTTTAGTATAACTAGAATAGGAGTGACAGAAAAAGGTGTTGTCTTTGGAAAACAGTACAGTCAGGACAAGATACAGCTGAGTAGCTTTGGAAGATGGGCTACGTCAGGGCATTCTAAAATGACAGGTAATAGAGAAATTAGTTTTACCTCTCAGTGAAATCTTCTGCTTGTAATGGATTAAAATTGTAATTTTTTGTTTCTTTTTAACCTTATTTCCGATGTTATAATCAATAAGTGAACTTTGTACTCTATTGTACAGCTGAATATATAGATTTTTTATATATATATTTGGTTTTTAAAATGAACACGGGGACAGCTAAGAACTTGGATGTCTCTTTTGCTTCCATTTAGGATATCTAAGTAAATAAAATTTCATGTAAAAGATTTATTCTGGGTACTTGAATATCAATAAAACTAGCTGAGTTATATTTCCTACCAAAACTTCTTTTGCTTTAGAGAGCTGATAATATTTACACTAGATAGAAAGATTCCTCCCAGTGAACATATTCTGACAAACATCTGCCCACGGAGAGAAAGTCTCTGCTGTCCAGAAATATCCATAATTTTACAGATTCATTAGATTTACTAGGAGGTTAAAAACCCAGTTAAATTGAAAGCTGGCTAGAAGATTAAAGGGCTGAGAAAGACAGAATTTTAGATCATGTGTCTGAAAAGGAGGAAGGGTATTAGAAAAAGAGGGTGGAAGCCAGGGTGAAAAAAAAAGTACTTTAAGAACAGTAAAGCATAAATTTTATAACGTTAAAACATATAGAACAAATGGTAGGGCAATGAATGTGAGCCAAAAAAATAAGAAGAGGGAACAGCTGTAGAACCTGATTATTTAAAAATACTATATGAAACAGATTTATTGCAAGTAGCTATACAAAAACAGTTTCCCTCTTCCTCAGTCCTTGGGAACACACCAGTCCCTGGGAAATTCTATGAGATTCTATGAAATGTTTTGTTCTCCAATCTTATCAACATTTCCCAAAAAGTAAAGAAACAGATTGAAGGAGGAAATAGTTATTTCATGCCACTCAGGTTTAGAAAAAAAATTTCTCATTCTTCATTAAAGAAAAGATTATATCTTTTGAAAACTAGTTTCCACTACTAGACAGCATTAAGATGTAAATAATTGTAGGGAAAACAAAAAAAAAAAAAAAAACACAAACNCAACACAAACACCAAAATTATACCAAAAACAAAATACGCAGACAAGACACTTTTATACAGGTATTCCAGGCAGCAGTCGTAAACACAGGACTGGCGGCTCTATTGTTAATGGTAAGCCTCCCTAGTTTTGACCAGAAATTGCATCACTCTCAGAATCATAAAATCATAGAATAATTTTTAGGTTAGGAAAAAACGTTTGGAGGCTACTTAGCACATTCCCTGCTCAAAACACATCTAATTAGATCCAGACTCTCAGGCCTATGTTAGTTGAATCTTGAGCAGCTTTAAGGACAGATGTCCTACAACCTCTCTGAGCAGCTTGTTCCAGTATTTAAGTATCCTCATGATAATTTTTTTATTAATATCTAATCAGTATTTCCCATGTTTCAACTTTTTTTTTCCCCTCATCTTACTGCTGCACAACTAGCAGAGCAGAACTCTCAGAAGTTAGCTCTATCCTAGCATATGTTTAATCACTGTAATATAGCAACATTTAAGGGTGAAGGAACAATTCTGTTGGGGTTTTTTTGTTTGTGTGCTTGGCTTGTTTGTTTGTTTGTTAGACATAAGCTTTTAAAACTGCCAAGGAAATGTCTAATGTTGAGAAATCAACATTTTTTAAGGTAAAAAAAAAAAGATTGTATTGGTAAACTGATGACTGACTCTTATCAGTGTTCGGTATATCCTATTTTTTGATTAGCATTTGAGGAAGAAATTATCTGAATGGACAAATACAACTGATGATTTGATATTTTAGAAATTCCTAACCTCTTTGTGTTGTTGATTTCTTTTTTAATTGAGTTTTAAAACACGGATAGCTGCACAGGGATAATGAACTGCTAGCAACTCATTCAGATTCAGGCTGCTAGCATGAACATTTTAGTGACATAGATGTGGGGTTTTTTTTACCAGTATGCTAACAATTCTTACCATATACCTCTTTCAGTCAAAATGGAGCTTGAATAGTGATGCATTTATATTAATTGTTTGAAAAAAGCTTCTCCTTACCACTGTAAGACTATTAAGGAAAGTACCTGGAACCACTGATTGTTCTTTCTTTATGTTAACTTGAGTGAGTAGTACGTTTTATTTGATGGTTAAATGAGTATAACTAATCATGCTAGACAGGCATCCAGCTATGCTACAGGTCTACTGCTTATAAGGAGTACATTTCCTTCTGTTCTGATCTAATAAATATCTTTTATTTTAAAGATATTTTTGTTTTTACTGCATTTGCAATTTCTCAATGTCAGTCTGTCACTGACCTGGTAAATACTGGAGTTCCAATTTTACTGTGAAGGACTGAAGTAATTCTTCCCCTCTCCATCTGTCTGTTATCCTTTGTGTGCTACCAGTGACCTAAGCTACAACTTTTACCCCATTTATCCACAGAACACCTTTTCTTAGCAGGTTAGCAGAGCCATAATAATTTTTTCTAACATCTTATTTCAGATACTTTCTAAATATGCCTGTCTAAACCACAACTGGGATTCTATGATTTTTTTCATCTGTACGATTTTTTTTTTTCCAAGAACTATTATATTCCTGCACTTTAAGTTTAGAATTATCTGCCAGAAATAACTATCGCTTGTTGCTTTAGATATGACGTGACATGAATGAGGATAAGAAAATATTAACCTCAATGAGCTGAGTTCTTATCTTCCAGAAAGAAGGGCTGTAATATCGGAAAGAGGATGACTAATTTCAGTTGAAAAGCTACCTGTTTTCCCCCCCTGAGAAATAGTGCTCAGAATGTCCTATACGTTGTTATTGCCTGAGAATGGCGATAAAGAGCTGTGAAGGTTGATTACAGAGTCATAGAACTGCCCAGGTTGGAAGGGACCTTTAAGATCACCTAATCCAAAATAGGAATATGCATTAGCATTTAAACAGATACTATATTTTGAATTAGCAGAGTTTACCTGTAATGATGAACATTTTCATGTTGGCTGTGTGTCTTACATGTTAAATGTATTCGGGAGCTGGCAAAATATTGAAACCTTTTTTGACATCCCACAACCCATCAGTGGCTCAGGAAAAGTTCAGTAGCATTGGTAAAAAGAAGCCAATATCAGTTCACCAATTTATAATGCAATTTTACCATACTATATGAATGGGTTGGCATGAATTTGAAAAATTATTTAGGTTCTATATAATTAAACATCTTTTGGTGTACATATATAAAAATTTATACGTAAAAAGCATTAAGGCAAAGAACAAGAAAGGGGAAAAAAGTTTTCCAACGTCAACTACAAAATGCATTTATTTGCATATCTGAGTACTTCATGATGGCAGCAAATGTTGGTTTTTGTTTTTTTCTTAAGTTGAAACAGTAAACAACATATGTAAAGTGTTTATAATGTTTTCCCCAGTAACAAGAGGTTTTTCTTTAATTAATGTGTGAAACAAACTTAAAATTAGCTCACAACTTCAACCTTTTGGTGTTGTTTGGGGAATTTTACAAGTTTTAAATTCACCACAGTATTGCATTTCAGGTATGTTTAGACCAAAGATGCAGGGGTATTATTTTGAGGCAGAGATTAGCAGAAACTTTTAATTCAGATGTTATTTCTAAAATGCAATTTGTTTTATTGGCTGAAGGTATACCTGCATCCTCACTGCAGTTGTTCCATATAAATTGTGCACACTCAGATATATCTTAGAGCAGCAATGATACATATGTAATGAAAAATCAAGTTTTAGGGAACAGCAAGGGGCAACTGCTCCTTAAGAACACCAGGAGTTGAGGGTGATGCCCAAGGTCCTCATCAACCAGGGCCCACAGTAAAGGAGCAAGGTAGATCTGGAGGTAGCAAGCAGGTTCAGCCAGGAGTATGGCCATAAAGACCTAAGATGGGGATAAGGCAGGGTCAAGGTCAAGTCCGGAAGTCAGTCGATAGGTCAGAGCTAGGCTCTGATCCAGGACAGGTCCCTCAAGGTGACACAAGAGCAAGATAAATCAGTCCACAGAATGGGGTTCTGACGATGGGGCTCTATGGCCAGGCAGGGGAATGATTATAGCTGAGCAGAAGATCAACACTCTTCCAACATAGGAAGAGGCTGATGGCCCCAGGTGGAACTAAAATGGAACATAGACATTTGTAGTCATACTCTGTGATACCCCTGTAAGAAAGTCTCCAGGAAAATCTGAATAAAACATAAAGTAAATGTTTCATACAATCTTCTGTCTGCCTGGTTGAAAGACTAATCTCTAAGGTTCTAGATAAGCATAATTTAATTTGTATAGAAAAAGATAAAATTCTTTTAAAATATCTTTGAAAATTCAGATCTCTGTAGGTTTTAATGATTTTCAACTGATCAAGGGAGTTTTTAAAATCATTAAATGAGAGTTAAAAGTGTAGACTTTTTTTAACCAGGTGTGTAGTTTCCCTTTGTTCATAATTCTCATAATTTTGACTAGAATCTAGTTTTTGCTCATAAGCCGTCACAAAAATTTCTTTGAATAAAGTAAACTATTCTGCAGAATTGAGATAGAGGCAAGTTCATATATTTGGTAATATTAAAAAAAATATTTTATGAAAAAATAAAATCAAGTGACTCCAGTAAAAAATTAAAAAAAAAAAAAAAGAAAGAAAGGAGAAGTTTTATAGCACTAGAAAACTTTAATTTGATGCAGCAGATAAGGGCCTTACAAAATTTTAAATGCTTCAATGCCCTCAATACAAATTAGATCTTGACATGGACCAAAAAGACTCCTGTTCGCATCCTTGTACTATGAATTGCTTCAACAAGTGTTCAGTATGTTTTCTCTTACCTATTATATTTGGAAAAACTAGTTAGACTGGTGGTATTTTGGATGGGGTTTTTTTCAGAGAAAAGATATCTTTGTGGTCTACGCTACATTTTCTGACAGTACCACAAAGAGGACAGAGGGAGGAAAGCTACTTAAGAAAAAATTAATTTACTTCTACTGACATGGACTGTTAAAATTGTTTAAAGCAGTTTTGTATGAAGTCAAAATTGGAACATATTCAAAAGAAAAAGAAGAAATTAAAGAAAGGCAAGAAAACTTGAGTATTTCCATGTGGGAAAATAAAGTGTTACCTGGCAGTGTGTAAGTTAATAGTGACAGCTTATCAAATGTACCAAAACGGGTGTGGATGCTGTTTAAATCAAAAGGATCTCTTAGAAGATGACATTAATAAGATACACAATTCTGCTGAATTCAGCACACAGAGAAATACAGCAGCAGATCTCTAAGTTGTTACCCTCAGGTTTTATTCTCTTTCCCAGTACCATGGTATGCAAGAGCTTAAACTTCTCTGGGTTAAGGTATCAAACATTTATGTTTTTAAAATATTTAAGAAAGCTGTATAATACAAAAACTATAATAAATCACCAGTAGTAATGGTGATTATTAGATGGTAACTGTCGTGGTAAAACCAGAATCCTGAACAGTTTTAAAATTTCCAGCAGGAACTTCTGAATAAAAGGTCACTGTCTGGACCATAAAGAAAAGAGTATTGAGACATAGGGAAGGTAAAATCTGGATTAATTTAAACCAAAGTTTAATTTCACTAATGATCAATGTGGAAATGCAAGCAACTCCAGATGGTGGTTTTGCCCTCACTATTTTAATGATCTGAAGAAGGGAATTAGTTTTGTAGGTACCTGTACCTTATCATTGACTAAGTAGCTATCAAGGGTAAGGTACCTAACATTAAATTAAATAAATTTGATACTCAGTGATTTTGCCTGTTTACACAGGAAATTAGTGGAGCGACTGAAAAGGGGCAGTTACGTTTCTCATGTGTTTAGGCAGAGAAAAAATATTAGTGGAGTATATCTTTTATATGCAATAATATCTGTGCATTGGAATCTTGATTGATTCACAGAATTAGATCATTCTTGAAATGGCACAAACCTGAAATGATGTGCATGAAATTACATTAGTTTGTGATGATTCAACCTGTCTGCATTGAAGTCAATGGCAAAATTTTTCCTGACGGTAGATTAATAAGAGTTAATGGATATTTTCATATGTTTTAAATAATTACATATACAACTAGAAGGGATGTACTGAGCTGTAGCTGGGTATAGCAAGGACTGAAAGACACAAAAGGTCTTAGACTGAAACTAAATCTTTTTACAAGCTTCATAACATTTGGTTTATTATTAATTTTGCTTTCCTCTACACTTTTTAATCTGCCCAGGAAAACTAGTGCTAAAATAAGATAAGAAAAGCTGTTTTCAGTACTCTCAAAACAGCTGGCACCAAGAGAAAAGTCTGATCTCCAGCTTTCCATGCTCAGGTTTTGCAGACCTTAAGGATTAAGAGAGCTCAGATAGCTCAGCCAAGGTCTTTGTATGTATGTGAAATTAAATCAAACTCTTGAACATTTTCAAATTTTGCCCCTTACAAACTCATATTTATATTATTTCTATTTCTTATATTTTATTTCTATATGTATGGAAAAGCAAGTGTTGCTTTTCTTTTGGCTAAATGCTTTGTTAATGAGTTACAAATGTTAATAAGTTTTGCGAAAAAAATATCAGTGTATATACCAAGTAGAAACTCATTTAAAATTAGTAATGTAGGAAAGAGAAAAATTTTAATAAAAAGCTTTTATTCTTCAATTTATAGACAGATAAAAAGAAAATTACTTTTATTCAAAAGTAAGCAAAAATTATTTAGTGAAGAATACTAAAGGAACACAGACTGGTCTTTTTCAAAGGCATTTATAAACAAACCCTCATCACAGCCGTTGTCATATTTGATTTTTCAGTACAACATATTTTTTTTATATGTTCTATATGTTTATATGTTCAGAGGTCATAAACCTTTGGTTGATTTTTTTCACAAGCAGTTTGGAAATTGCATGAACATTTGTAGAAGTTAATGTCAGGAATTTCATTACCATACTGTCCTTTAAAAGTTTTAAACTACTGACTATATGACTGAAAAATGGCTCAGTCAGGCAGTTCTTTTTGAAGGCAGAAACAGAATGATAAAACATTTAAAAGGACAGTCAGAAAGCCAGTAATTACAATCTAACTTTAGTCAATTCTCACTACAAGTGTCTACTTGTAGATAACAAGATATAGTTGTCTGCAATGCCCTGGACAGACCTCTTCTGGTCATGTCTGACTGAGAGCTATTTTAGCAGGAAAGCAATTAGAGAAATGTTCAGAAACCCAGGCACCAGTAGTTGCCTAGGTTAACTTTGATTTAAAAATAAAAATCAAGTTACTAAAAAAAATAAGAACAGAAAGGTACCTCCTTTTTAGTCTCTGTGTTTCAAAGTCTGGAACTCTAGTCAAACGACAACTGTGGATCATTTTTTGTCTTGGAAAACAGACTTGAGCTCATGCCATAAGATCAGTTCAGAACATGAGAGATCTTTTGCTTTGTTTTGTTTTCTAAAGTCCTAGATCTACATATTTCGATATACAAATTCAAGCCAATTAAATAAATGTTGAAGCAACTTTGCTTTCTTAATCAACAAGCCTGAAATCCTTCAGAGGTAACCTCTCTCCCCACTAAAAATTTCCATCTTTTACTCTATCTTATTTCATTTAAATAGACTAGTATCCAAAACTATTAGTTTTTATAGATTTACATGAAAGGGTATTTCAGCTTTATGAAGACTTCTTAAGGCTAAAAATGTACACAGAAAATGTACTGAAGTGTAACACTGAGTGTGATTTTCAGACTGAAAGTCAAAGGCTAGACATCTGAGTTCTCATTTATGATTTTTCCTTATTCTGTCATTCCTTTGTAAGCACCTTGGCTTTCTTCCTGACACAAAATACATGAGACTCACAGCTCCTAGGTACCTGTAGCCAGGTGTCTCAACACAGGACCTCAGCCTTGTGTCTCTCAGGTATGCACCATGTATATAGTCAGAACAACCTATGTCTCTTCCTGTCACAGGATTCATCTACTCATTCTAGATAGCTAGAATGCACATTTATACGGCCAGAGCCACCATTAACACACAGAGAGTACACTTTGCCAGCTATTCACCTGTCTCTGTAAGTATTAGAAGGGATATTTGCTGTGATCTTTCTTTCTGCTTGACCAACCTAGCACATTGCCTGATTGTAAATACCACCAGTCTGTGTCCAAGGTCTTGGGAAATTTCTTGGGGACTCTGGTATCAAACACAGTCCACCTTTTCTGTTTCCCCATATATCTTCAAGGTAATTTCATAGAAGATGGCAGTGGCAGATGTGATAAAGCAGTAAGATTGTGTAGAAAACACTGAAGCTATGGAGGGCAAGAATGACCAAGTTGATTTCTGACTTCCCTGCTGTTTCTTTGTAGTGAAGTGTAGACATCTTAATGAATAGCCTACAATCTGGCCAAAGACTAAGCTGAGTGTAATGTTTGTCTATGTGTAAGTAAGTAGAGAAGTAAGGAATTCAGTCCAGTTCTCCAGACACAGGAGAATAGTATAACCTGAAACACATTAAAATGCTTCTGCTGTATTTCAGCTGATACTGCAGAAGAGCACACATCTGTCTCAGCTGTCTATGATATCTGCCAGCCTTGTGGTGATGATATCTTGGACTATAAAGGCATCTCAATGGTGTGAGATACCTATGTGGGCATGACTGACCCAAATTAAAAATGTTTATTCTGGGGCAAGAACCTAATGTGGAAGAAATGACCATATGCTGCGTAGGTATGAGTTGTAGTTTAACCACAGATGGCAGCTAGGCCTGTGCGGCCACTCGCTTACTCTTCCAGCTGGGATGCGGATGAAGTAAATCTGGAAGAGTCAAAGCAAGAAAACACACAGGTTGAGATAAAGACAGTTTAATAAGTAAAGCAAAAACCACACACACAAGCAAAGCAAGCCAAGGAATTAATTCACTAGTTCACATCAACAAGAAGGTGTTCAGCCATTTCCAGGAAAGCAGGGCTCCATCACACATAACAATTATTTGGGAAGACAAACGTGACTCCACACATGCTCCCTTCCTTCTTCTTACCACAACTTTATATGCTGAGCAGAACATCATATGGTAAATTCCTTCGGTAAGCTGGGGTCAGCTGTGTCTCCTCCCAATTGGGAGTTGTGCACTCCCAGTCTACTCACTGGTGGGGTGGTATAAGGAGAAGAAAAGGCCTTGACTTGTTAGCAACAGCCAAAACAAATATATTGATAGTGTGCTATCAATATCGCTTTCATCCCAAATCCAAAACATAGCACTATACCAGCTGCTAATAAGAAAGATAACTCTATCCCAACTGAAACGATGACAATATGCTTCTGGCCAGTCTGCAATGACTTAAGAAATAGTCACCAAAAATTGGTGAAAATCTTCATACAAGGCCCTTCAGGTATCTAAATTAAGGTATCAAAGTTAAACTTACAGTTACCCAACTGCTACTTGTTCCCCAGTTCAGGCACCTGAGTTCATACACTTTCACCTCAGGCAGGATTTACTATTTGTATATAGAACTAACCATTTTGGTCTTTTTTAACCCTGAAAGAATATAAGGAGCTATAGAAGTCAAAGAGCCATCAGTAGGCTCAGTCAGGAGTGTCTCCATCCTCCCTGAACACTGTAGGTAAGAAAATAGTAAGCTGAATCCACAGAAAGGATGCCCATTGTGCATTGGAATCTGCCTTAAGACTGTCCTTCTCCATTTTCTTGCAGCTTTGACTGTATCATCCTTTGCCCTTCTTCTGCCTAGGGATTCTCAATACACCTGCAACATGAGGCACCATTTCTCCCAAAACAGACTAGTCCAGCCTGTGCTGCTTGCATGGTACGTCAGCTCCCTTCATTGCTTCACTGTGTTGAATACAACGAGTGGCATCTATTCTGTTATGCTAGGGCACAGAAACAAGTAGTACAGCTCAAGATATAGGCCAATGCACTCCATAAATTTTTTTCTGTCCAGGGAATTGGAAAAAAATCAGATTAGCTAAATTGTCTCAGTGGATGCACTGATGTGGTTCCATTTATTCCACTGATTTCCTGCCAAAGGACTGCACCCTGCTAAATTGGAAGTGAATGATGATAGAACCCTTGCTAAAGAGGCAGAGAGATGGGGCGTGTGGATGATAAGAAGATCGTTATCCTGAAGGTAACTCGAAAAAGAGTAAGAATGACTGCTTTAAAAAATCTGCAGATAACTTTCTGTGTGGTACTGGCTCACACAACACTGATCTGACATTGAGAAACCATTACTGAATTTCTTGTTTCTCTGGACTATGAATATTTAGTAAAATTCCAAATCGAATTATTGACGCTCTACATTTAATACTCCTGATTCTTTTCCACAGCAACAATTGTTCAAAGAACCTAAAAATATTACCTTCTCTAAAATGAACTTTGTAAGGATAAATTTATTAATGTATATGAGATGCTCAGCATCTGTGGAGTTGGGAACCGTGAAAATAGCTTGTAGGAGAAGCAACGTTTGTTTTACTTCTCTACTTTGATAGTGTAGTTGTAAAGATTATGACTCTGATTCTGATCTCACTTATGTGCTTGTAAATTAGGTCTATCTTCACAGTCATACCGTTATTGGTGTAAATGAAGATCAGAATTGGGTGTTACCAGATAAATTGTCAGGTACTCTAAGATGTTGTGGATAAATTGCACAACAGTTTATAGTAAATGAAAATGTGTCCTTATTTATGTTTTCGTCTTAAATCACAGACAGTAAAAGATCCTGTTAATATGTTGCCCTTTCCCATCTTTAACCTCAGTTTTACTGTATGACACACAGCCTGTGTCATGTGGTGAGCAGAAGCTGTGCCATCATGCACTTTTCCTTTCCATATTAACACCAAGTTTACATACATAGGTAACAAATTACTTATTTTTCGTCACAGATATAAGATAACCTGAAATGCACCACTAAGGTGACAAGTCTTGATCCAATTTTAAGCCAGTGGGAGTATTGCATTGATTTCAGATAAATTTTACATCATACCATAAAATGACAAATCTGAGACCTCAATCTGGTTGCACGCAGTTTGAGTAGCCAGTAAAGTGTAGAATAATATTTATGATGAAGGGATATAGTTTATTATATACCTGGTGACAGCAAGGACTGACAGTGGCTTTGATGGAATCTTGGAATTGTCACCAGAATTCATCTTGGAATCAACTTAATATGAAACAAAAATTGTTGCTTTCTGCATTGATTACTTTCTTGTTGCATAATACCAAACTCAGCACTTAGACATGAAAAGTATACTCAATTGATTTTAGATAAGTATCATAATTTTGTCTTGAATTTTCTTATACTAGAACAATCAGGGTAGTCACTTGTAAAAATTATGGTTTCCATTGACTTTGTTCTTCATAGATACTACATTCTGTGGCACTTTTTCTCTGGTTAGATCTCATTGGTAAAGGGCACTTCGGTGGTACTATAGAAAAAAAAAATAAAAAAAAAATAAGTGAACTAACAACAACCGATGAATGGGGAAATAATGATAACGTACTCAGAATGGCAACAATATTGTTGCCCAATTACAACAGGTGTCTCATGCTCTAGTCTCTATATGTGGTATGTATATTAATATTTTTGGTTTGTGTTTTTGCTTTAGTTCTTTGACAGCATACCATAACATATTTAGTATATTATGCAGAAATACTAATGCTAATAATAATATTGTTAAATTGAAGATGGAATGCTTTAAGAATGAAAAACTGTGAGTGTTCAGGAAGCTAAAACTCATTATATTCACATTATTTTTTAACTATTCTTTTCCTTTAAATGGCTTTCTGGTCAAAGTGATATATGTAAGCAATGAGCTTCAAGATTGCCCTTCAAGTAAAATTATTCTTGACATTTCTTTCTGTCCAATGCATGGAAAAAATAGATTACACCTCCCTTTTCCCTATCCTATTCCTTTACTGCTGTCTTCAAAACATGCAACTAAAAATTGAAGTAATTTATTTAAGTTCTTTCAAGCAAGGGAGTAAATTGAATCCACATCTGTGTGTAAAGTAGAAAGAAGATTGTGTTGTAAACACCAGACAACTTTACTAAAATAAAGTTCATCTTTTATCCATGTTTTGAAATTGTGAAACTTTTTCAAATGTCTGAAAGGATGAAACTGCAAAGAGTTCAGGTTTGTATACCTTCAGACATCAATAGGTTCTCTAAGCCTTGATGTACTTCTAGTATGAAGTTTTTGAGCCCCATCTGTATGTAAACTTTCTGTATTGGCCAGTGTCTTATGACTTCTTTCATGGTGTATTCCATTTTCTATCTTGCTGTATTATATAATTGCTTGTGTTCCTGTGGAGCTTAGACACACAAGGCATGGTTCTGGATTTCACAATGCATGCCAGTTATAAGATATCATGTTACTTTTTGTTGTTCAAATATTTTATGTGATGTTTTCTCTCTTTACTTGACTTTTTTAAATATTCAACCTTCACAACAATTTTCAGTCTGTCAATGTAAAATAACCAAAATCAGTAAATAAATCATTTGTTTTATTAGTTGAATGCTGCCTGATATACGCCTTCTGAACTTTGGGGCATCAGTATCTTAAATTACAACAGTAAAAAAAAATAAATTCCATCATCTATATATGAAATTTTCTGTGTCGTCATTTTAGACTTTCTGGAACTGCTAACCTAGAAATGCATGTGTCTTCTTTAAGTCCTGTATCATATCTGCCAAACTCAAGTAGATATATCAGATGTCCTACAGAATCTTGCAACAGTATTGGATACATATATTCAGGCAATTGAATGAAGATCCTTGTGACTGATCAACTGACTGACTCTTTAGCTTTCACTCAATGCATTGACTTTTTGGGGTTTGGTCATCTGGACAAACATACTGATGTTTGAGACACCCTTAAGTATGACAGACATCTGCATAGACATACATAACTTGCAGACTTCAAAAGTGGTTAGAAGTCATGTGAACAGGATTTCTCAAATGAACTGGATGCATGTATCAAGGGAAATTAATTGAGCTCCACTAACTGGAGAGAGAGCATAGGTGCCTATGTTGTATACAGACACCGGGGCATGTAGGTATCTGAATTTGAACCTGAATCCCACATCAATCATGAAACATAAATTATTAACTCATGCACTTGCGTTTCTCAAAGCCTGAATTGTGGGGAATTATTTTAAAGCAAAACAATCAATAAAACCAGGGAACCAAAGTGAGGTAACTGCAAAAATTGAAAAGCAATGCTGAAATTGGTACATAGATAAATTAGCTTCCATTCTTTTGACAGGGGAAATTTGATATCTTCTTTGTAATTGTCAGATATGGAAGATCATATATCCAGGAACAGATAATTAATAGAAAATAATTTATTTTTGCAGAAATAATCCATCACTCCTACAAGTGGCTATGTCCAAGGTAGCACCAGTTCCCACAGTTAACACAGGTAACAGGCAGGTAAAATAAAATTGCTGGTCTGGGGGCCCTGTTAAAAGAATGATCTTTCACGGGGACATGTTCAGTGAATGACAAGTCAGAATAAATAGGTACAAAATAATGAAAAATGAGACTAAACATATGACAGCATCACTAGATAGAGAGAATACATGATGAATTAGAGACATAGACCTCAAAAAAGACTTTAGAAAGAAAGAAAGAAAGAAGGTACAAAACCAGAGGCTTACAATTGTACGCATCTGAAAGAAGTCATTGTATGGGGATAGTTTGTATACAAGCTATTAGTTCCTACAAAGATTCTTCAATTATACTTTTGACAGGTAAATCATGAAAACAGACATATTCAGTTGTATTAACAGTATTATGCAAAGTCAACGCTGGTGCTTGACGGTTTTTACTTGACTTATCTGTCTACAGAAAACAAAAAGAAGATGAAAACCATGCTACAAAATCTTCCCAGTCAAGATAGATGGCTAATTCAGAAAGTTCCTCAGCTCAGAAATTTTAAGCTTTATTACGAAATGTAGAGTTGAGAGGAGTATGTTGTACAAACAACAAGACAAGCAGTGATTGTTTAATCATGTTTTGAATTCATAAAGCATAAAAAAGCCTTTTAAAGTGATTTTTAAGAACAAGTTAGAATTAATGCATTTGGGAAAGACAGAGACTCATGAGCAATGCGTGGTTGTTCCATGTCTGTTTCTCACTGTTGGTTCCATTCACAAAGAAGAGAGCCTTCAGGCATCCAAGTGCTTTGCAGTAATTATCCCCAAATGTTTGGTATTTATAAAAAATGCAATTTACTGTAGGGGATACTTCACTAACTTCACTACAAAGGCATGTCACAACAGTACACTCTAGCATTGCTATAATTATCAGCCTATCACTGACTCTCATTTTTTCGTAGACAAGTCTTTTCTTACAAAAATTTGCTCAAGGCTGAAATTTAACATCAGGACCAAACTGGGAAATTTTCCCCACATCTGAGAAAGTCAATCTCATTTGAAAATTCAAGGATCAGATCAGAGCTGCCCTTTTGAATAGGAACACTAGATCCAGCCCACGCTGTCTTTTAACGACAACACTTCAGTATGCCAACTCTGAAATAATGCCCAATAGTTAAGAGGCAAAGTGCTAGTGTAGCTGCTTCAGAAAACACTACAGAAAATGGGTTTCATCATTAATAATAAAAGTCTAGACCGTAGGCAGCATTCTCATGAAAGAAGCCTGAAGCCTGCTCAAGAATTGCATAAGCTGCTGCTGTTGCTACAAAGAGACCGAGGGAAACAGACAGACCCATGGCTGAATGCAGCAAACGCATCAGCTTCTGCAGGGGTCTGCATGCCTTCGGGTAGGTGTTCTTCCTTGATATCCATGGAGATAACTAGGTATCACATGGCTCTGTAGGGAGACCACAGCACAACACTACAGTTAAATACCAGGTTCCCACATATTTTACTTGAGAGGCTATTTTCACAAACAATTTTTTTCTAAGGACTCTTTTAAGAAAGTTGTTGAGCTGATCCTGCTTCTAAACCATAAGGCTTCTTTTACCCAACTGAGAATAAAGCAAGTTGACAAAATATGTTTCTTGTATGATATAATTAACATTATAGGGCACTATTTACTTCTAAGATTTTATTTTTCCTTTTTTTAGTAATAATGAGGAAATAAAATACTGATTTGGGGGGTGGAGTGGGGCGAGTGGTCTGTTAAGCATAGCGATTACTTTACACATTAGTTTTGTTTAACAGCTGGAAATAGTTTAGTCACACATACCAGAATCTACAGACTTAGGAATAGAGAGAAATGCGAGGAAATGTTCTTTAGTAGAAATATTTTATTAATTCCTAGGAAGTTAGAGATTGGAGGTGGAACCCAAGTCTCCTGTTGGTCTTGTGTGGTTTGTCTTTTGAAGTTCATGTTCTGAAAATTTAAAGCTCAAATATTCACACCTACCTGAACCAACTGGTAGGACTTAGCTAAAGAAAGTATCTTTAGAAGATAATTGCATAAGATCATTCAGCTTGGAAGTGATGACCTGAAGTTAGCCAGAGAATCTGGGCCTAAATATACTTCATAGTCAGTGGAGCACATGCCAAGAATACATACATGAAAATAACTTGCAATTGAGAGAGATGAATTTTTGATAATTGAAGTTTAAATATTCATAAGGCACTGAAAGACCTAATTTTGGTCACAATATCAAACAATGCAGGTAAAAAAGTTGATCTTGAAGAAAGAAGGTGAGTCCAAAAGTGACTCAAACCCCTGAGTTCCACTCTGTAAACACAAAACTGAAATCAGGAAAACTGATTTCCTTCCTTTATCTGTCATGTGGATTAATAGATTGTAGTAACTGATTAACTTAGGTTAAATACCAAGAGCCCAGGTGAAGACTATGACGTATACTACTTGGTTATGCACATTTCAGCACACACATCAGAATCGAGGCGATAGAAAAGCAGTAATGAAGGTTTGAGAGGTATTAAGTGCTCCAAGTCAATTTAAATTGAGCATAATATGTAGGGAATAAATCTGACTAACAGTTACATACCTAATTTTAGTGCCTAAAAATTGTTTTTGATTTTCAATCCATTTCTAAGGCAATAATATTATCACTCATATATATTTCTTGAGGCTTAACGTTTGAACAGTTAAAAAATTATTTTGTCCTTGAATGGGAAGTATTACAGAAGTGTGATTTTTTTAGATACTCTCAAAGCAGAGAGGTGTGAAAGGACTTTGTGCCAACTTCGCTTTTAACCTGCCTTCTAGAACTAGACTCCCTCCTCCTGACTGCTGTTACAGATCCAAAAGACTGTTCTGCAGTGTCAAGAGGGTGACTTAAGGACAGACTGTGAACTTAGTCTTTCAGCTGTAATTCTGTTTGTTGGTTTGCTTTAGACTTCATTCAAGCCCGTTGGGGGCTATTTTCTAGGCAACCATGCACAGAATTATAGACAGCCAGTATACATTAGTTTTAATGGACATGTTTTCCTTTTATACACAGCTGTTAAACTTCTTATTTGGAATCACCTGTCAGAAGCTCAAAAGTAAAACAGTTTTATGATTTTCCTCTTGTTAAACTAACAAAAAAAATTGCCAAGTGTGCACAACTTATATAACTGTAATGATGTAAATAAATTATGTTGTTTATATGCAGCTAGATGTGCTGAAGTATAGCCCTCAAATATTTTTTTAATTATTCATTATTATTTGACCAAATTTTCTCCAGACACTGTACTGAGTCTAGAAAAGATGCAGTTAATTTTCTTCATAGTAGCTTGTATGATGCTGTGTTTTGACTTTATGACTAAACCACTGTTGATAATATAACAACATTTTGGCTATTGCTAAGCAGTACTCACACAGTATTGAGGTTTCTTTTTCCCACCCTGCCCCTGCAGTTAGTAGACTGGGGGTGCACAAGAAGCTTGGAGGAGACAGAGGCAGGACAGCTGGCCCCAACTGACCAAAGGGATATTATATACCATGATACAGCATGATCAGCAATAAAATCTAGGGGAATGGAGAAGGAAGGAAGGATGTTCAGTTTTATGGCATTTGTCTTCCTGAGTAGCCATTACATGTTCTGAGGCCCTGCTTTCTAGGAGGCAGTTAAACATCTGTCAGTGAGTGGGAGGTATTTAATGAATTCCTTACATTACTTTGCCTGAGCGTGCAGCTTTGCTTCAATTTTAAAACATCTTTCTTTTGACCCATGAGTTGCCTCAATTTTGTTCTTAGGATTCTCCCTTACCCTGCTAGAGAAGAGTGACGGAGTGACTGGTTCCGCTTATTTTCTGGCTAAGGTCACCCCACTAGAGTTACTTCGTACAATCTGCATAATTTTTATTAGCCATAGAAAGCTGATGTTGAAGCACACTGTTTCAGTGATGTACTGCTACCCAAAAGCCAACATAGTGATGAGGCCCTGGGGAACCTGGTCTAGTTGAGGGTGCCTCCATGACTGCAGGGAGGTCAGATTAGATGACCTTTGGAGGTCCCTTCTGGCCTGGATGATTCTATGATTCTATGATTGAACATTCAGTTCTTTCATTGTACTGTACCCTTATCCAGACAGTTTTCAAATTCTGACCTGGCATTTATTTAAAAAATGTAACAGCGAGTTTATAAATTACTAGACATTAAACAAAATAATGATTCATACATTCAATGTTACATTACATGTAATTTAGTAGTGTAAAAATTTAGGTATGGCTTCTTTAAACATTTGTTTGATATTTTGCCAAACAATTTCCATTGCTGTGGTATTAACAAGCAATAATCAGTTGCTTACCTGTCGTGTAGGTGTCTGAAAACTCCCAAATTCTTCAGCTGTAAATCATGTGTTTAAAAAAGCATTGTCCTCAAATTGTTTCCATCTAAAAAAAAAAAAAAAAACCTTTATCTTTACAACTGTAGTAGATTTAGATGTGGGGAAGAATTTGCTGCTTCTAATTTGGAATTTCAAAGGTGTCAAAACAATACGTTTCCACACCCTGCTATTTCGTGTTTCAAAATAAGAGATGAATTGAAATTAGACTTTTCCCTTCCCTTCTTTTTGTCGCTTCCCCCAAAAATATTTTTTTTTTATTTGAACAAAACAAAGTTGTGTCAAAAATTTCTGAAGCACTGCATGCATCGTTCCTCTTGCCCTGTTTTTCTAGTTCAGGGCTGAATACTTTGCAACTCTCATGATAAATACAGTATGTGCACTTGTTTGCAAACCTACCATAAGGTCTCTTCAGTTGAGGTTCATTCATCCAAAACTGTCTTTTGCCTGGAGGTACTAACTTTTAAACCACCCGATTAACTGACAGTTTGTGTGTTTCCCTCTGCATCCATAATCATCTGAAAAGCAGAATGATCTAACATTTTAGACCAGTGTCACAAAAGCTTAAGAAGCTCACAAAATAAATGGTTTTGCATTGATGTCATGAACCTAATTACAGGCAGAATCATTGTCCTGAAGCCACTGTTGCCTTTTATATCAGTGCCATAGAAAGTGGTCTTACTGCTTACTCCTAAATCATTTATGAAAATGGATGTCTTACATGGTCAAATAACATCAGTTTTTTCCAGCTTCTGTGAACTCCAAACATGCAAAACATGTCCCTCCTATGTCAATTTGTAAATACAGAAGGGGAAGTGAATTTTTTTTTTTTTTTTCTTTCTGCAGGTAATGTTTTATAATACATTTTAAAATAGTAAGGCATGAGATCCAAGGTAAGTGGCAAGGGTCATGCCAGCTCACTCATAAATGCCCAAATTTGAAGCACACACTTGAGACTTCTTTTTATTCAGTGTGGAGAATTAGGCAGAGTAAAAAACAATTCTGATCAGGTTTAAATAGAAACAGATGATAGCCCAGAAGTTGTTATTTTTCTCCTTTGACCACACAGGGAGTTGAGTTGACTAGCTCAGATGCAATACACCATTAACATCCACAGGCAGTCAAAAGCAACTCAGACTTAGTAACCTTGCATCATCTGGGAAGTAGCTATCCATGCTGTAGATAAATCATGCCAGAGGTACAAAAAGATCCCAGTTGATCTAGGAAGGCCAGTTCAAATGCTGTACAGATTGGCTGCACCAAGGGCAGAGCCACATGAGTGCAATGACACCCACCTGTTGTCCGGAAGCGTTCTAACTGCCTCCCTGCTGTGCTGAGCCATTGCCAGTGATCACAAGCTGCCCCAGCTATCTTCACTCCATGCTTGCTGGTATAACTGGAGGGCTTCTTAGTTTAGATGGTGTGCACCAGGAGCACAGCTTCAGACCTAAAGTGGCTCCACACATTTGGACAGCATAGCATCTTTCATGAAGCCAAATGGGCTTTGCATGGAGCTGATCCTGAGGATGTAAGCTCAGTGTAGAAAACATAACATCGCCTCTGTTTTCGATGCTCTGCCAAGCTCCAATTAGCATTGATAATGGAGAGTTGACTGCATTGTGATTACATTAGGAAAGAGAATAAAATCATGCAGAACTCAGTACTGTTGGGACTACACTGGTTCTGGCACGTGTGCTGGTTCAGGTGTCTCTTCACTCCACTGCAGGCTATGCTGTAAACAGACGGTGGGATTATACATGGTGGTAATTCTCAAAACAGTGTGCAAAATGGCTCTCCAAAATCTAGGTGAAAAATATATAAAATAAAACATTTAATTCTCACTTGAATCTCATGCTGCTGTGAGTTTTCTTGTTTGTAGATTACATAAAACTATCTTTATACATAAAGTGAACTGTTAGCTTATTAAAGTTTATTATATATGTATCTGCTTATCATCAGTTTTTTTACCAGTCTTTATGCCTGACATATTTTAAACCAGTATGTTGCTTTAATACATCTTTCTCTTTTCTTTGTCATTTCACAGCTGATATGCTTGGATTGGTTAAGAGAAGGTGGATTTTTGCATCCATTTGTCCCTCACTACACTGTAGTTTCTCTTAGTCAAAAAAAAAGATCTGTGGTATTTACCACAACAGAGTCCTAATGAATACTGTTTTAGTAAGGTATCCACTCAAGAAATGTAGATGTAACTCTATAGACAATTCATAAAGAAAACACTAATATTTCTGTGAATGCTTTTCTATTCTAAGAAATGGGTTGATTTTTTTTTCCTGATTTTTTTTTATTTGGTTTATTTTTCTTTTAGTTTATCTGCAAATCAAAGAATACCTTATGGATTATATCAGAACATGGGTTACATCAGAATAGGAAAATTCCAGTTTATTCTCTAAGATCCTACTAAAGATATTACCTTTAGGATACCACCACGATAGAAATAAAAATAAACAAAACCAATGCAGCCTCCTAAAGAGGAAAAATAAATAGAGTGAAGGAATGACTTTCAGATTGCCTAAATAAGATCTTAGAAGAAACTAAACCAACAAAGTTGTTATATGATTTTCCGTCCTAAAGTCAATTAGTTCTTTGTCTAACTTCTAACATAATAGTTGAATACAGCTAAAGAATGTATTAAATTACACGGGGGAAAAATTGTTCCCCTAAAAATGCATAATTGTGTAAAGAGGTGAAGCAAACTGGAATGAGTTTAGAAAAAAATACTCACAAATAGGAATAAGTACACAAAACCTTCTAAAAAATTAGCATCTTTTAGAAATAGTGGTACTTTGTTTACTGACTTCTACATGTTAAAACCAAAAGTTTCAATTGAAATTTAATCATTAGTTTTATTTTACAACTTTTAAAATAGTACACTATTACTCACATCTTATTAGTACTCTCTACAGACCAGAGTGAGCACAGAGTAAAACATTATGATCCAGGGGTCTCCACCCCAGCCTGATGGATGCAATTGCTGCCTTCCTGTTTGCAGGTTCAGGGCTCTGCCTTTAACAACACCAACATATAATGCACAAACTGGGACTCTTCTTAAAATATAAGCACAGATGGCCAAGATGTGTTCCCCCTCTGTGACTGGTGATTGAAGTTTACTAGTGAAAACATGCATACCCTCACTCTCCAGATTCACAAGTATACCCATATTCTCAGGTCCCTTGAATATTCATCTAACATCCCTGCCAGTATCTCAGGCCCCTTTACCTTCTAAATGAGTCTCCTCCTACTCACTGGCTTGTCCAGCTTGATGTTTACTCGCAAACAGCTGTATGCAACTACTCACCTGCTTCAGAATCGCCCCCACACTCACAGATACCTTGAATATTAACAGCGATTTTTCAGCCTGGCTAATATCCGATGCCAGACACTGCACTCCACACTCACCACTGTCTCGTATCTTGGAATCCTTGCAGATGTATGTCTTCCCCAACTCACTTGCTCATCTGGATTGAAGTCTGCTAGTGAATACAGCATATGCACACATGCATACATGATTAAATTACCTAGGGAAATAATAAACACAGCTTTACTCTCACCTGCTCCTCAGGTGTTTTTAATTCATCACTTCCCTTGTTCCTTTTTATTTCTTTTGTACTAAATAGTCCTTAACCAGGGAGCTTAATGAATCAGACTGTCACTTTCCACATACTGTTACTGAACTCTGCAACGGTAAATGCATTTGACCTATGATGTCAAAAATAACTTGAGCAAACAGCACAGTCCAGCCTCACCTTGACATGACAGACTTTTTGGGGTCCCTGGAGATCTGTTTTTTCATAATCTCACTGAGAAAAAGATATTCTGAATGACAGGATGCAGTATGCATCTATATACACAACTAAAGTTAAGATGTTATTTTATCATCACCAGAAGCTGGAGTATTGTCAATTATCTCCAAAATGCTTTCTTCAAAAAGCTCAGTAGTGGCAATCAGAAAATCAGCCCATCTCTTCACACCTTTTCCTACCTTTTTATTTGAAATAAGAATATAAAGTCTCTGAAGCAGATCCTGTTTTCCATTACTTTTTACACTCTTTGTGAAATAGTACCTCAATCTCAACAAGGACCATTGTAAATGCTACAATTAATAACATTTGCAGCATTGATTAACTATTGTTTCTTTTCTCAGAAAACTCTGACCTGGAACTTCTGGCACTTTGTAATGCAGTGCTACTTTGGCTTAGAAAGCTTACGATAAAACTCACATCATTCTGCAGAATATAGCAGAGTGTTAGTCAGCCCAACAGATTAGAGCTGAATACTGTGTTTGTGTTGACGTGCATTTTACACCCACATGTCTTTTCCTTATAGATCTTTTAAGCTCAGACCTGCACGCAGAGAACAGAATCCCTTGGCTACTATGATGAAAAAAAATCTTCCTTTTGTGTGATGGGACCTTTATTCCATTTTACATTACTCTTTATTTGGTGTAGACAGGCTGATTTAGAAAACGCACTGCTGGCACATACATCTAATCCTAAATTAAAGAATATTGTCAAACCAGTTGTAATCCGGAAACACTGTTCATAAGGATGAGAGGTGATGCAGAGGCACATGAAGGTATCAGTAATTTATCTCAGGTATTAGAATCATTCCACCTGTGGTACTGGGAAGAACTTTGATGAAGCCTGTATATTGTTGCAGGTGTGTTACTGCTAACATTCACATTGTTTTAGTTCACATTAATATCTTACTCTATTCTGGGAGGTAGACAGGCCTGGAATTTTTGGCTTCAGTTCCAGTTTCCTCCTTGAAAATGGAAAGAGAATCAGCCACAAAACCAAAACAAACAAACAAACAAACAAAAAAAAGACATCTCTTGTCATTTTCAGTCAAACCTAAATTAAAAGGGGTTCTTTTTTATGTTTAAAAATTATTTACATAGCCTTTTTTTCAACACCTTTTTCTCTCTTTTCATGCATCTCTGCAGCTTCGGGCTCTACTGAGACAAGAACTGGAAGTTCTGAAATATCAAAACAAAACTGGCACAGGATTTCCAGCAGAATGTTACACATAGGAGAAGGAGTTGACAAATAACAAGTGAACCTCAATATAGAATCTTTTGAAGTGTCTCCATCCTTATTGGTGGTACTATAGTGACTCTGTTGTTTCTGGTGTTATGTCTTCTCTTCTAAATTCCATTTCCAATTATTTTTTCCTTTGGGACATTTCATGTAATCTATGGCTTGCTATTCTGACTCATCCTCAGTCTTCTGGTTCTAAGAACTGAAAAGTATCATTATATTAAAATAGATTCAGTAACTGAGAGAAGTATCCTTTCAAACACTGATTATATAGGCTGTCAGTGTTCTTTTTCAGGCTCTTCAGCAGTGGAATTCTACAGTTCTCAATGCTGCATATTAGTTGAACTTTTATTCTTGAACTTTCTATTTTCACAAGTCCTTGTTATCTAATAACTGAATAGAAATATAGAGATGTGACTAGACAGGTTAAATATTCAAAACCTCTCAATCTCTCTTTTTTTTTTTTTTACAATTGTAGTGAAATAATTTAGTGGAAATTTAATACAACGCATGAAATTCAAATGAGAAGAGTTGTCCCACTTCATGTAAAAGTTAAAGAAAACCCTAAAGTTCTTTTTTTTTTCTGGAATGAAAAAAAAATCATCAACTTTAGATTAATTTACAATGAGACAGTCTTAAAGCGGTACATCCTATAACTCAAGTTTAGAGCACTTGATTATCATGTGAGTTCTTCTTCCTAACCAAAGAAACTTATTCTCAGGTTTTCTTCTTCCACATAAATGTCATAACTGCTATCACATAGAGTTATTTTTGCACTGTCTGTTCCTATAAATATTTAATTAGTTACACAAAGTTTAACTATTCCAGCAAGGATGATAAATTCACACTTACAGTAGCATGCAACTGAGATCTTCTCTATATACTAAAAAAAAAAAAAAAAAAAAAAGTCTGAAACAATTTTTTCTGTATTTCAAGTGAAATCTGTAATGCTTTACCTGCCTAAGTATTAAGGAAAGATCTATGATATGTCTATCAGTTGAGATGATAGCATTGATGATGGTTTTATTGAAGTTTGCACGTTACTGCCCAGAAGTCATACCCTCGATGTCTGATATTTTATCAGAACGTCCCATTATTTGCCCATCCTTTGGTCCTGACCTAGCCTCATATGGCTGTTAGGAATAGGATTTATCAGATTAGAGGAGTGTGCAAAATCACCCTAAGTAATGTAAGAATACACAGTTAAACTGTTTCTTTACTTTTATCTGGTTTGGATTTACAGGAGGTGCTAGGAATATAGAAATTGATGAAAAAAAAATCCGGGATACCACTATCTAACACTTAAAAGTCATCTCTAAGAACATTCAGTCCTCTGTTACAGTCCAACTACTTCTGCTATTTGCCAGGTCAACTTCTTGGAATACAGACTTGCATGCTACCTTCTCTTCTTCATATGGTTTGTACAAAATTTTCATGCAACCACACACTTCTAACCTGAATGACTTCCTTCTTGAAAAGCAAAAAAGAAAAACAGAGACTCTTGAAAATAATCTTGTGGCTTCTCATTTCATTCTGCAGACACATGCTGTAACATTAAAGGACCATAGTGAATAAGTTCATGTATAAAAAGTTACATAAGTTACTTCCTTATATCTTACAATGTTAATATATGTTAAACCTCTCTCAAACTTACCCCTTTAATGCTAAATATTTGCTTATCTGGCTTACTTCTATGACATGAAATTCCCCTTTTTAGATCATATAAATAATTGCAGTGGACTTCACTGAATTAATACACCTACCATGGGTTTCAGTATATCCAACATGAGGGATTTTAAGCTAATCAACATCATATGTCTAGATAATTTGTTTATAGCACCATCTACCTTGCAGTGATCATGATAGATTGCTTAGTACTTTAACACACGTAAGATTAATGGAATCTTTTGATGTAGTAGATGAATATTTACCAACCAGAGAACACATAATGAAAGAACAAATATGAATCTTCCTTTGTTTTTTTTTGTTTGTTTGTTTGTTTTGGGTTTTTTTTTCTCCCCTCTAAGATCAGTTCCAAGCATTTCCTGTAAGGTTTGGGGTAGTTTCAAATTTTTATTTTTTTTTTCAAGTAGCAGCTACACATAGTCATCACCACTGCGACACTCTGAAATGTGTAAGAGAAATATGAATCAAACATCTTTCCTGAAATATGGTAGAAATTAATCAGACCATTTACCCTATTAGACATTGAACTAAAGATGATAAACACAGATTTGGGGGCAGAAATTTTTGTTTCTCAATTTTTTTCTCCTATAAATAATTTATAAATAAAAAATAAAATAAAATAAAATAAAATAAAATAAAATAAAATAAAATAAAATAAAATAAATAAATTGGCTGTCCTGGTAGACCACAATGCATAGTTATAAAAGCTGAAAGCAAGAAATGTGTTCTTTTCACAGCCTGGTGTTATGGTGTCAATAAATATTACAGTAACAAATTTGAAACTCAAGCCATTAGAGTTAGGGAGGGAAAATAGTTAGTGTGACTAGACTTTGAGCTTTATCTTCTGGAGAGTATTGTTCCTTATGTCNTTATAGCACCATCTACCTTGCAGTGATCATGATAGATTGCTTAGTACTTTAACACACGTAAGATTAATGGAATCTTTTGATGTAGTAGATGAATATTTACCAACCAGAGAACACATAATGAAAGAACAAATATGAATCTTCCTTTGGTTTTTTTTGTTTGTTTGTTTGTTTTGTTTTTTTTTTTTCTCCCCTCTAAGATCAGTTCCAAGCATTTCCTGTAAGGTTTGGGGTAGTTTCAAATTTTTTTTTTTTTTCAAGTAGCAGCTACACATAGTCATCACCACTGCGACACTCTGAAATGTGTAAGAGAAATATGAATCAAACATCTTTCCTGAAATATGGTAGAAATTAATCAGACCATTTACCCTATTAGACATTGAACTAAAGATGATAAACACAGATTTGGGGGCAGAAATTTTTGTTTCTCAATTTTTTTCTCCTATAAATAATTTATAAATAAAAAATAAAATAAAATAAAATAAAATAAAATAAAATAAAATAAAATAAAATAAAATAAATAAATTGGCTGTCCTGGTAGACCACAATGCATAGTTATAAAAGCTGAAAGCAAGAAATGTGTTCTTTTCACAGCCTGGTGTTATGGTGTCAATAAATATTACAGTAACAAATTTGAAACTCAAGCCATTAGAGTTAGGGAGGGAAAATAGTTAGTGTGACTAGACTTTGAGCTTTATCTTCTGGAGAGTATTGTTCCTTATGTCACTAAAAGTATTTGATTTACCTTTACCCATGTCCAGTTGCTTAAGTATATTTCTATATTGAAATATGTCTTCACTAAAAAATAAATATTTCTATTCCATTGACTACTTTACAGCATGTAATACTAGTTACATGGAAGTCTTTGAAGACTGCAGAGATAATGCAAAGTCATAAACTTTTCCTTCAGATGGAAAGCTTTTTTCCAAATTAGGGAGTCTAGTGTTCCACTGGTATATTCCTAACTCAGATGTACATTTATTCAGATCACTTCTAGAAAGTAAGCACTTTAAGTTAGCTATAAAACATCTGCCGTTGTAATTGAGATTCAAATCAGAACTTTGACAACACTTACAAAACATATGACCATGCCATATACACTGTTAAGTATCCACCCTAGGACAGGAAACACCATTTCTATTCCCCATTTGAGGGATAACACCATTCAGAAAAAGAATAACCTTGAGAAAAAGGTATTTGAACTTGGTATAGAAAAATAAAACCAACCAAATCAACAAACCAAAACCTGGCATTGGTTCCTTGTATTTTGCCAAGTTTGTACGCAGTTTTATGACTAAAATGTCCTTTATTTTCTTTTCTTTTTTTTTTTTTTTTTTCTGATAACAACAGTCTGTGCAGCATATGCCTACATTCTACAGTAGTTTTTATTAAAATTACTTATTAAAATTACTCAATTTGGATTTAAGTCTACATACATAGCACTGAAAGTTTACTCCATATAAAGCCATCCAACTTTTTATAGCTCTGAAAAGACTTTCTAACCGTTACTAATGGTTTTTCAATAATATTTAAATCCTTTTCTGCACAAGAAAAGCATAGGCTGTCTCCAAGGTTGCACAAGTCCAAGTGGTTTCGAAAATTGAATAAGTGAAAATGCATTGTATCTATCCCTCTAACTTCTCTGTCTAGTTATATCTTCTTAGTTTTGAAATGAGGCTAACCTGAAATATTGAGGTAAAGTATTGGAATCTGCTGACCCATTTAAAAAAAAAAAAAAAAAAAAAAAA